>JADRCC010437610.1:0-11454 GCA_019843855.1 Hylomyscus alleni
AAAGTGGACTAACCTTCTTTCCATCTTAAATAACTTTATTTAAGTGATTTACCTCTTCCCAAATCCCCAAGCTGGAGTTCTTGGTAGGATCATCTCTCTATTGCCAGTTTCTAAGGAGGGATTATGTGAATTCACTGAGCCTCATATTTCACTGTTAACACATCCTGTGTGGTTGGTCTACACAACCAGTTTATTGACATACAGCAACTTGGAATTCTTGAGCTCTAAGGTGCAAACTTTCTATCTTAAAGATCTTGAACTGTTCCATGATGAGATGGCTGGTGTCTGGCCATCCCTAGGAAGCTTTTAAGCAGAAGCTACTCATAGAAAACAAGTGGAGATTTTTAACCTCAACCTGCTCAACTTTGGAAGAAAAGGAATGAAGATTTAATTAATCACCAGTAACAGACTGAAGGTGCTCAACCTTTTAGCTTTTCTGGGTCATGTTTTCATCGGCAAGGATTGCACTCAGCAAACACGTAACTGTCTTACCAAAGAGTAGCTGGAAAAAAAAAAAGAAACCTAATAATGTTTTAGATGTTTGTGATATTGTATTGGGTAGTGCGTGGTCCAGAGTCAGTCTGCCTCTTCATACATGACTCGATACACTAAGAGGAGCACCGGGGAAGCTGAGCACACAGTAGTTCATGGTGAGAGTTGTACCCAGGCCTGAGGGTTTTGTCTCTTCCCCTCATCTCCTTGTTTGTACTCTTCATAAAAACATATGCAATAAAAACAGTTTTGTGAGCCACTTGAAGACGTTTGTCAAACCAAGGAATAGGTCATGAGTGCCTTCATGTATGACCTCTTGATCAGAAATTCCCAATGCCCGGATTTAGACTGGCATTAAATTAAGCAGCAATCAAATGAGGCTGAGCTCTTGACATGAGAGGTCTTATACCATCTCCAATAGACAAGCTGAATTAGAAAACATCAGCTGCTGTCTACTGAAGAACAAGCATTAGTTGCTTGTTGGAAAACACTAATATTTTGTTTCCATTCTGCTATAATTGCAAAGAGACTGAGCTTGCCTTTTCCTGGTGCATTTATAGGCCCTGACCCTGCTGTATAATAATTCTAGTGATAGGTATGCATAGAAGCATCCAGAGATATAAAAATGTAAGAGTCTTCAAGATAGTAACATTTGTAAAAATCGCAGCCCACTATCAAACAATAGGGGTCATAAGTCATGGTGCCATCATTGGCCATCCAAGGAACGCTATGGCTGTGATTCTCAATGAATAATATGGTCCTCAGAGAACATTTGGCAATGTATAGAGCAGTGGTTATCGACCTTCTTAATTCTGTGACCCTTTAATAATATTTCTCATGTTGTAGTATCCCCAACCATAAAATCATTTTTGTTGCTACTTCATAACTCTAATTTTGCTACTGTTTTAAGTCATAATACAAATAACAGTGTTTTCCGATGTTCTTAGGTGACCCCTGCAAAAGGGTCATTCGATACCCAAAAGGGTCCCACTGACTGAGAACCACTAGTCTATAGACATTATTTTATGACTGAGTTGGTAAATGGGGTCTATTGTCACCTGGTAGGTAAAGGCCTGAGATGTTGAGGAGGCTCCTATAGTATATGGACAGTGCCCATTACAAGAGGTATCTGTCTGAAAATCAAGGTTGAGAAAACTCATTTTGTGGTCACTGAAATGAATGAACAATAATTATACACAAAATTCGCATGGTTCTAACATGTTCATATGTAGGAAGGTAACCTCAATTCCCAAAGAATGTATGCATACTAGCTCACATAATGAAAATTAGAACTAGGGAAGGCCTGTTAACATTGAAGTAGACACAATTCCCTTTGGGAAAGGGGGAAAGAGTTTCCAGAAACGGCACAGGTGAGCTTCAAGGGTGTTGGCAAAGTTCTCCATCCTGAGGATGGAAAGAGGACTTAGTTTGTTGAGAGCACTTGCCACTCTTGCAGAGGGTCTGGGTTCAGTGCTCAGCATCCCTGTGGGCTCACAGCCACCTGTAATTCCAGTCTGAGAGGATCCAAAGTCCTCTACTAGCTTCTATAGGCACAGCATGCACACAGACGCAGGCAAAGCACCCATACGCCAAAACTAGTCTGTGTGCACAATGAAAGATGGTTAATCAATACAGAACACATCTGTGTGAAGCCTTTGTGGGTGAGCCCAAAGTCATGGGTAACCTCTTCTTCCTCGGAGATATTCATTAGAAACAGAGAGCATGGGGGTATCTAAAAACAGCTTTATGGGATGCACTTCCAACAGTCCCAGAAGTGTGTTTCCTATCTCCTTAAGAGTCACATGACATAGCTAAGTGTTTTCAATAAAATTATAAGCCGAAGCCTTCTCACAGTAAGATATCCATCAAAGGGCTTAGAGTGGAGTGGATGAGTTTGATACAGAATAGGAGACTCGCTCTCCTCTCTGCTGTTTTGATTGTCTGATAATCTTTCTCGGATGAAGGTTCAAAAGGACAGCAGTGAGGTGTTGAAGAAAGCAGCCTTAAAGCTGTCCAACTGGGGTGACTCATGACCTCCGGGATCCTTACTTGCCAAAGGTCTGAAACATGGCTGTTCCCTTCCCATGCACCCAAGTGCTGCTAATTTCCTGCTTCAGTGCTTGTAAGCAGTGGGAGGCAGGGTTTCCTCTTCCTGTAAATTGAGCTCGCCTGATCCAGACAAATGCCATTTACTTCCTAGTCTATATCTCTCTAATTGTTCCCATTCAGGGCAGAGTTTCAAGTAAATTCTACTTTAGAACGAGGAACCAGGTTCAGGGCTAGTTATCTGTCTATTAAGTATTATCTGTCATGTTAGATAATGGGTGTGCATTGTTTCTTTCAATGCGTGCCATGCTTTAGAGAGGGCAGGAAATCAGTATAAGTTTTTTATAAAATCAAGCTACATATTAAAATGTAGAGAGCCTTTAGAAATAACTAGTTGCTCTCTACCCTACACCCATGATCGATGGATCGTCCAGTGTTTGCACACTCCTGGTGTTGGGGGTCCTTACCTGATAAGGTGGAATTCCACATGTCCATATACAATACCACATACAATACATGTATATGTACAATACATATACAATACAACACAACACAACACAACACAACACAATACAATATGAGAAAGTTATCTTCTGTGAAGTTGAAATCTATAACCCCATGTTTCCCACTGATTCTTAGCTACTTTGTTTCAACTATATTAGGATGTGGTCGTTTTCATTTCCTCTTTGGCAATCAGCATATGCTAATTATCACATTACTAGGAATTCCCTGAAGTCCATAGCTGTGGAGGTTTCAGGCTTAAATTAGCATGACACCTGCTGTCATAGCAGGTAGATTTCCTGTGTGAGAGCCTGTGGGCATCCCAGAGAGAAGCCCAGAGAGCAGTTGCTACCTTTTCCACATCCCAGGGAAGAATTATCACAATTGAGTCAAGAAGTTAGCTTAAAAATTGGTTTTTTTTTTCATGTTCATCAAGACCCTTTCTCTCCCTTAGATGACCACCTTCCACCTTTACCAAGGGGCTTCCTTGACTGAGAAATCGTGAAATAACAACCAGCTTAAATAAGTCCTGAGTTGCGAATGTGTTGGAAGGAAAGGGATTTCATGGCATATCTCCAATATTGGTTAAGACAAAAATGGTGACACAAAGACCAAAGTGGAAAGAGTATAAACTGATATAATTCCATCTGAAACAATATGGAAGAAACGGACACAGATGACAGTGGTGCAAGAGAGGAAACTTGACTGTCACATGCACATGCACATGGTTTTGAGGGTCTTAAGATTACTCAGTAGAATGGACTCTCATAGCACAAGTAAACTGTCTTTCCAACCATTGTTAATTTTCTTTCAAGATACATTCTGCACAACCATGGAAAGAGCTGAGCATCCCCCTCCTCCTGAGCATCCCCCTTCTCCTGAGTTCCTCCCTCCTCTGAGCATCCCCCTCCCCCTGAGTACCTCCCTCCTCTGAGCATCCTCCTCCCCCTGAGTACCCTCCTCTGAGTATCCCCCTCCCCCTGAGCATTCCCCTCTTCCCCCTTAGTTTTCATTCAGTCACTCAGTTCTTTCTCTTTCCTAAGACCTCATTTCTCAGAATGTTCTCCCCTCTGGCCACCTTGTGCACATACCTGCCTCTGTCCCTCTCTTCCAAGGTGACACAAGTCAATTTCTCATTAGTAGTTGGACAGGAGGAATAAGAGTTGAGAGAAAATTTTCAGTCAATGTTGGTTAAAATGTGACAGGCAATAGTGTGCTAAAAATACATGCTTTTAAGTGACTAGGTGAGTGAATGGGTAATTAGAGTGATTTATGGGGGTCTTAATCTTTTCCCACCAAAATAATATTGCTTCCAGTGTTTGGATCAGAGCTCAGCTATAGATGGTCTCCTCCCAGGTTGTCCTTGATAGAACACACTGTTTCTCTTCTGTAATTATTTTTGTAAAGTTAGAATGGATATGGAAGTTGGGATCATAGATAGAAAGGAAAGTGACTAGCCTCTCTGTATCCTTTTATCTGTAATTTTAGGCATATGCAGGGCAGAGACAATGTTATGCATGGTTTGACCCAGCTCATTTTGAAAGGGAGACTTGGATATTTTTTTTTTGTTTACCTTGCATACTTTTTTTCTTCCTGTGTAGCTTATTAGCAAGGAGGGGGAGTCTTTGACAAGAAAAATTGAATTTTACAATGTTGAAATGGAAGAAAAGCTTTGCTTGGCCTTTCCTGGCCTTGGAGTCTGATAAATAGACACAGAAATATTATGACAAGGATCTGAATCCCAGAGGTGGCAGTGTCCCATCATAGCCATGTCCTGGAACACTTGGTAACCCTACTCCAGCCTTTTCCTAAGCTATGCCTTTGCCTCCTTCTGTTTCTGTTGAAGCCTATCTTCTTCTCCACACGGTTCATAGACTTGTCAGTAAACTTTGGGAAAATTACTTTTTTCTCTTGTGAGTGAGCCGGGTTGACTCTATTTGGCTGAACTCCATGGAAAATGCAAAGCTATGACCAGTAAGGTACCATGAACAAAGACAGTTCATTGTACAAACAGCAGCTCACTATCTGAAAGATGATGGTCTATATTTCTGTGTCTTGTCTTTGCTTAATAAGGATGAATGTCTTGGGTTGTGGTGGACTTAAATAGGGTATTGGGGTAGTTTGGATAGAAATAGAGGAGAGGAGACTTAAGGGTTCTTTGGAAAGTCACTTGGATGCTGTTTTGCTGGGGCAAACATGTCAAGGAACATTTCGTTAAAGTGGATACAGGTGTGAAAGGCTAAGGTTGACTCGTGAAGGAGCAGACACAAGAGAGAGGATGGTCTGCTAAAGCAAGCATGTGAAAGTACATGTAGTGAAGGATCCTTGGCTAACAGCATGCATGTATTGGCCTGCCTTACATTGCACAGTTGAGCTGCACTTGTCAGGACTCCGTAGAGAGAAACATCCCAAAAAACACCTGGCGGTGCTCTGCAGTTCCTTTGCCATTTCCTCAGACTTGGGCTGACTGCATGCACCACGCACAGGCTGATGCCAGACCCATGTTGAGGCAAGGCACGTGGTGGAGGACTTGTGATGTTTGGAGGGTATAAATAGGGCTCCACTGAGTGACAGAGACCTAGCTTCACTTGCTGGTACAGCAAGCTGTGCAAACGCCTGTAGGTCTCAAGTCTTCTCTGATCTTTGCTTTCCTGAGAGAGGCACAGCTGAGAACTTCTGGTTTTCCTGCTGGTCCCCCCTGCTGACTTGAGTTGAGGCTGAGGCCTGGCCTTCTCTCCTAGGTGGTGCCACTGCTGCTGACTTATGTTTACTATCCCCAGTCTACTAAACTGGACTGCTGGTGTAGCCGTGGAGTGTTTGAGAGTGGATCGAGCTGCCTCTGCCTGCTAACCTGTGAACTGAACTGCCAATTTCCAAACAACACAGACAGGAGTTGCTCCAAAGAATCTTTCTAAATAGGTCCACTTCCCCTGTATCCTCTCTTTTCCACTACCTCTGGTGGGTGGTAGGCTACAAGGGAGGTTAAAGCATTTAAGAACCATCATAAAAAATAGGATTTGAAGAAATTAAAGTTATAGGGAAAGAAGTGAAACTTCAAATTTCTTAAGTGCAGATGTTAGCTAATAACCTTTCTCAGATGCTGTCCTAAAAGTTGGAGGACAGTGTGGATGTGAGTATGCGGGAGTTGGGGTATGATATGAACTCGATGTATGAATGGCCATTTGGAAGGAACTCTTGAACTGTGCAGAAAATATTTATAGCCTTTCCATATTACTTCTTTTTCTTAAAATTCTAATTAATTCAGCCATTTCTCCCACAGCGAGTTCCTCCTATCTAAATGCTTGTCATAGCTGTGTTTGATGAAGTTCACATTTGGATTCTGACAGTGTTATAAATTCAACTGCTGAATGTAAATGATAAAAACGACTCAGAAACCTATCTCATTGTAGAAAGAGATGTCACAAATAAAATTTGCTCCTGGGATGGCTTATCCAGATGGGACCAGGACAGAGTAATACAGATATGCTGCTTCTACCTTCAGTGGGATGCTGGACAGAAAGTGTGTATTACACAGAGCTCTGATCCATGTCACTTAGAAGGACAGTGGCCTTCCACAAATAGCCTGAGGTCTACATATGTTTCCTTTGCTGTTGTACAAGAGAATTCTGACATTGGCTGAATTTCTTTCTCTGAGGACACGTGTCACCTGTAATTTCATTTAGTTATCCTCTGCTTCACCCAAGGGAATCAGTCAGCTCCGTAAAAACAGAACTATTCAGAATTTCAGGGAATGATGCACCTGTATGGGGTTCTGCTTGTGGGTCTTCTCTGTGCTGAAGATTCTCTCGAGGCACTGCTTGAGAACAGACCTTTCAGTTGCAATTTATTTCTATAGAGAAACAAAAAAAGTATTGGCAAAAAGGTCTCAAAGAAAAGGAATGAGAACTCCTGCTTATCCGGGAAGGCATCCAGTGTAAAGGAAAAAATAGAGACTGGAGAGATAACTCAGGAGTTCAAAGCGCCTCTGCTCTTTCTGGATTTGGTTCTCATCACCCATATCAAGTGGCTCACAACTGTGTCTAACTAACTTGAGTACCAGAGGCTCTGATGCCCACATCTGGCCTTCCCAGGCACCTGTATGTTCTTGTGTTCTTGATGCAAATAAAGTCAGGCAGGCAAATCATATAATAATAATAATAATAATAATAATAATAATAATAATAATAATAATAAATGTGTTTTGTTTTCTGGTAGAAAGCATCTTCATATGTAGCTCTGGCTATCCTGGAACTCACTCTGTAGACCAGGCTGGCCTTGAGCTCATAGAGATCCATCCGTTCTGTGTCCAGAGTGCTGGAATTAAAAGTGTGCTTCACTACTCCAGGCTATAATAATAAAGCTTTAGCTTTAGAAAAAAATTTATGTTTCAAAATGTTTGTTTATTTTCATAATCCTCACAATAATCTTATGAGATGATCGCCCCCGGTTTCCTAGAGAGATAGACATAGAAATAAAGGCCACTCACATCTAGAAATGGCAACCTGAGGCTCAAATCCCAATTTCAATTTCACACGTTTAGTCATTTGTGCTATGTGTAGCCAGCCATAAAGGTTATTCTGCAAAATGTTGTAAAATAACAGAGTTGAAATTACTCAACCCTTTCTTCCATCCAGATATTGATCTGAGAGACGAAGGGTAACACAGGATTTGATTAGAGCAAGCCCAAAGTCTCCAATTTTTTTTGTGCTAAGTTCCTTAAGATTTAAACAGATGTATCTGCTTAGAGAAAAGAGACTATGTAGACCAGGCTGGCCTTGAACTCATAGAGATCTGTCCCTGTGTGACTGAGAAGATGGTGAAGCTGGTATGTGTCACTAAGGATCCTCAGTATAACTGTGGAACACCATGAAGAACTGCAGATCTCTGTGCAGGATCAAATGATGCTAGAGTGCATTGTTTGTTTTTTTTTGACTCTGTGGGCTCTGAAGTTGTGCCCATGGGCCTGGGAGTCGTATGCCTTCTGTGGAGGCCAGAGGGGGTGGCCCTAAAAGTCCTCCATATACCTTCTGGAGGCATCTCCTCTGACCTCTGCCCCATGTGGAATTGCTTTGTGACTCTTGATTTCAGCTCTGATGAGCTTAGCTGTTGACCTTCCTCTCGTGCCTCTTCCTTCCACTTCACTCTGTTCTTCTCGGCAGGAATTGTCTGGGGTGAAAACCTCTTCCCAGCTGTGTCCTTCACAGCTTCAGACCTGTCTTCTGGAATCTCCTTCCACAATGATTTTTCCAGGTTGGGGTTGAAGGTCCTTTCCTAGGACCTAAATTTATCGTGAACTTGTTATAAATGTGTATTGACTTGGGACAAGCTGCAAAGCTACAAAAGATAAATCTCCTCGTCCCATTATTCTGTGTCTTTACTTTTTGAGATTTAGTTTTTCATTTTCTGTAGCATTTCTCACATTGAAAATGAGGCTCCTGCATAAACATTAATGTTTATTTCAGCATTTTTATATTGGATTGCTTCCTGAATACGATTACCTTATCTTTTATAACTATATAACACTATTTTGGAGAGATGCTATCAATGTATAAATATGTAATTTGAAAACAGTCTTTTTCCTGAAACCTACTATTAACACTCTTACAGATTTTTTTAGCTGATTTTTTTTTCCCCAAAGAACGTTCCTTTATTGAGTTTTTGTTGCACAAACTTCAAAGTCTCTCCATCTGCCTTGGTCTCTGCTATCAGAATTCTCCTGCAAAGGTTCATTCCTTGATTTGCAGTTCTCTAGCTCAGCTTTTTGCTCATTAGATGCCAGCCATATTTGTTTCCTTGGTATTATTTTTAAAGACACGAGAACACTATTTAAAAGTTCGATATCAGCATTGCCTATGGATATCCACTTAGTCCACTGCTAAGGAGTTTTGGTGTGGAGTTGCTTTTAGGAGCCACAGAATGGATTTTTGTCTTCAAAGAAATGTTCCCTCCATAATTTCTCCCTTTGAGAGAGTGAACTTGCCTGTCTTGCTGGCCAGAGATCTGATGCCTGTGACCTCGAAGGGAAGCTGGCCATTTGGAGTGTTGCTGACAGAGTGATTCCATAGGACAGGAGATGGTTTCATGCAAGTCAGATACTTTACATGATCATTTCAGTTTTCAGTCTTTATAACCACCGAATTTGTGATTTATTCATGGACTGAATGGCCGCAAACTACATGAATACAATGAGCATTTATATATTATATGCTGTACCCTAGAAATGATAACCCCAAGAGCCATTAAAAATAATAGTTGTGTTTTATAGTTATGAAATACAAATATCATTATATTATAATTTTAGACTATATTTTGTTATATATAATTATATTATAAACATAATCTTATGCAATTATGTAATAATATAATTTATATGTTGCATATAGTTATAGGTTATATAATTATAATACTCTTGTTTGTGTGATCTGAGTTTTTGCATGTTTATTCTATTTTGTGCTTGCAAGACTTTGAGGTTATAACTTGAATAGGATAATTAACTTTTTCTTCGAAACATATATATCATTGGAGCCAGAATAAAAACTGGCAAAATTTCTTTCTCTTAACCATGAAGAACACTCCTGGTTGTTAGTAATGTGAAAATATTGAAAGGGACTTAACACCTTCAGTGTGTTTAGAAATCTGTTGTTTAGTAAATAAGTAACATGCATTGAAAACTGTAAATATACTCTTTTTTTATTTTTCAGATAATGTCTTCTTTTTCCTTTTTCCTCTCTTTCTACAAATAGATTGTTTTCTTATACGATATCCTGATTACAGTTTTCCCTCCCTCTACTCCTCCCAGTTCCTCCCCACCATATCTCTAAGGCAGATCAATCCCCTTTTTTTCCCTCTCATTAGAAAAGAACAGGCTTCTAAGACATAACAACAAAATAAAATATAATAAGACAAAACAAACCATCTCATCAAAGTTGGTCAAGGCAAACCAACAGAAGGAAAAGAGCCCTATGGGAGGAACCCGAGACCTGCTTGCTCAGACTCTTAGGAGTCCCGTAGGAGTACTAAACTGAAACCTACACTGTATATGCAGGGGCCTGGTGCAAACCCATTTAGGACCTGTGCTTGCTGCTTCCACTCTCTGAGTTCATACGAAACTTGCTCTGTTGATTTAGAGGGCCTTGTTCTCCTGGTGTTCTCTATCCTTTCTACATACTCCTTCCCTCCTCTTCTACGGGGCTCCCTGGGTTCTGGGTGAGAGTGTGTTGGTGCGGCTATCCCATTAAGATCTGACTGTTCTGAAGGTTTTCTTTCTACTCAATGTCCTGCTGTGGGTCTCTGTATTGTTCCAATCTGCTGCAAGAAAAAGTCTCTCTGCTGATGGCTGAATAAGGCACTGATCTATGCGTATGACAGAATAGAATTAGGATGGTTTTTTTTTTTTAATTTTTTGCCAGTAGTATTTGGCTGTACCCTAGGTCTCTGGGTCTACTCTCTGGTTCTAAGCCCTCTAGGTAGTGTCAGGTGTGGGTTCTCTCTCCTGAGTTGGGCCTTAAGTCAAATCAGACATTACATTGTTTGGTTACTTCTAATTGCTCTAGCATACTCTGCAGGTAGGACAGAGTGCAGATCAAAGATTTTGTGGCTGGGTTTGTGCTTATACTTTGCTTTTGGTAGCCTGCAGAGTACTTTCTTGTATCAAAGACACTGGAACATGTGGGTGAAAGGTCTATGTAGGCACCATTCAGCCTCTCCATGTACAGTGAGTCGTGTGGGTGTTGTCTTCAGCAATAGGGCTTTGCTGTCAGTTTATGGAGAACAACTTGTTATCTTGGCAGCAGCTTGGGTTGTTTGGGGATTTCCATGGGACCCCTTTGGCCAACAGCTCTATTGGATATAACCCAGTTCTTGTACTGGAAGGTTCATTTCATGAGAAGAGATGGCTAGTTGGTACCCTTCCTCCCTCACTCTTTGGAGACTTTATTAGGATCTCTTTCATATACTTTAGGGAGTTTCCATTGCTCTAGGTTTCCATACCACCATTCAAATGCCCCTCAATTCTGTCTCTCCCCAGATTCCCACCCTTAATTATAGCTCTCTTTCCCACCCCCACATGATTCTCTCATTCCTGTCCCTCCCCACTCCAGTAAACCCTTAAAATCTATTCTATTCTCCCTCTCAGGGAGATGCATGTGAGTCTCTTAGTCCCCTCCTCTATACTTAACCTCTCTGGGTCTTCAGATTGTAGCTTAGCTATCATTTATTTAATGGTTAATATCCACATGTAGGTCAATGTGTATCATGTTTTTCTTTCTGGGTCTGGGTTACTTCACTCAGGATAACTTTTTCTAGTTCCCATCCATTTGCCTGCAAATTTTCACGATGTCATTTTTAAAAAGAGCTGAGTTATACTCCATTGTGTAAAATGCACTACATTTTCTTTATCCATTCTTCTGTTGAGGG
>JADRCC010437620.1:6477-19184 GCA_019843855.1 Hylomyscus alleni
TACATACAACCATAGGTGTCTGTGGCCCACTACATACAACCATAGGTATCTGTGGCCCACTACATATAACCATAGGTGTCTGTGGCCCCTGATGTGAAGGAACAAGCAATCCTTAAGCCTGTGTGCTACAAATGCATGATGGATTTAAGCAAGAGACGCCAAATGGAAGCTATGGGGCTGAAGGCTCCATGGAACACACTCATTTTGCTTCTCTCAAGTCAAGCACTTTGAGAGAAGTGCTTGGGGAGATAGGGTAGGGAAAAAAACCTCCGCAGCAGATACTGCACCGCATGAGCAATAAAGAAAAATCCAGACGAGTGTGTGTGCATACATGTGGTCTTCTAGACCTGTGTGTATGGACATATCTATGCATTTGTGCATGGCTATCTACGTACATCCATGTATGTCTATTTATATAGCTATAGGTGTATTCATGTATACATTCACATGTATGAATACAGTCAGTACTTATGGAAGTATATTGGCTTTCATGCTTCTTCATGAATGTGTGTATATGTGTGTGCACTGTGTTTCTTACAATTTATCTTATTCTTTATGTGCATGTACATGTATCTGTCTTAGGGTTTCCATTGCTGTGAAGACACACAATGACCAAGGCACCTCTTATAAACGACAACATTTAATTGAGATTGGCTTACAGGTTCAGAGGTTCAGTCCCTTATCATCATAGTGGAAGTACGGCAGCATCCAGGCAGGCATGGCTGTGTCTAGGCAAGCATGGTGCAAGAGCTGAGATTCTATATATTGTTCCAAAGGCAAACAGGAGAAAACTGGCTTCCAAGCAGCTAGGAGGAGGGTCTCAGAGCCTATCCCCACAAGACACACTTACCCCAACAAGGCCACACCTCCTAACAGTGCCACTCCCTAGGCCAAGCATACCACAGTATCTGTCTGCATTTATGTGTGCAGGTGCCTATGGAGACAAGATGATGTCAGATCTACTAGATCTGGAGTTATAAGAAATTATAAGCTGCCCAAAGTAGAGACTGGGAACCAAATCCCAGTCTTCTGAAAGAGTAGTAAGTTCTCTTAACTTCCCAGCTATTCTTCTGTTCCCATCATCTAAATGTTTCTATACATGTGTCTGTATGTACATATAAGAAAATACATATACCTGTATGTATGTGTGTATCAGTGTGTATATAGGCATACATCTATAAGTGTGTATACAATATAGAGTGATGTGTTCATATATACACAGGTGTAGAAAACACACACACACAATTACACATACTCACTTGTCAGTTTTCTTCTGTATTAAGAGCTACAGTGTGTATGTAGATATACCTGTGTGACTATACATATATGTATGGATGTGTTCTCCACACGGTTGTGTGATTGTATATCTATATATGTGTATAAATGTATATGTATATTTAAATGTCTGTATGAACATATATTACCCACAGAATAATTTAAGAACAACATGTCACTGTTTTGGGAGACTGGAAACTTCCAGAAATGGAACCAATACCCTCAGGAAGTAGATCCCTAGAAGCATGCCTGGAAGGTCATACCCAGACCGCAGTCCCTTCCTTAGTCTTTGCTTCCTTTCCATTAAAAGGTGAACACCCTTTGCCTGCTCTCACCTCTGTAGCGTTCTGCCTTAACATGGGCCCAGACTCAATGAGCCAACAACTGTAGATGCAAATCCATGAAGCCATGAGACAAAACAAATCTTTCCAGATCTGGTGAGCTGCTTGGCTTGTAAAGGCATTGCCGCGAAGCCTGATGGTTCCTGGAGCCCACATGATGGAAGGAGAGGGTTGACTCCAAAAGTTGTCCTCTGACCCCTCCATATTCAAGTGCATGAGCATAAACAGATGTCACGCACACATATATACACACAAGCACACACACAAGTAGACACATGCATACACACACATACACACACTGTACACACACACACACACACTTGTACACATATGCACATACATGTACACACAGAGACATACACACACTTGTACACACATGCACACACACTTGTACACACCCACTTGTACACACAGATAAACAAACAGGCCTTTCCTCCTTTAAGTTGGTCAGGTCAGGAATTTTTTTCACCTTGATAAAGTAACTACTTGATGTGTCTTTACATATATGTGACTGTGAATCAACACATATATGCATCTATACTCAGGAGTCTATACTCATGTATAGGTTTACTTATATACAATATTAGTGCTTGCACGTGCATATTAATGTATCTGTACATATGAGTGTACATGTGCATATCTACACATATGTCTACATACATGTAGGTTGCACATCTATATATGTGAGATGTTAAGGGCATGAGCAATAGAGCAGGAGGAAAGGTGGGATGAAAATGTGTCCATCTTTCATCATAACGATTTGACTTTGCGGAAATTTTTTAACCCCCTTTGCTTTCAATCACCTCATCTTTCAATTGAAAATAAAAATAATTCATGCCCTGTAGGTCTAGAACTTGTAGTGAAATCATATTCAACTCTGCTGGTTTATATGCAACTAAAAGTGTTAGTCACAATATCATCATTTTATCAACATATCTAGCCCTCTCATCCTGAAAAAATTGAGGTCAGGTGACAGCGATATCCCACTGAGTGATGTTGGTATGAGATGGACCAAGGGCTCTTTCCTAGCCTAGTCTCTCTATTGCCCAGCAGGATATGTTTAGACCTGCCGTCAGCTCAAACTATGTCTCACAGACATGAGCTCACCATCACAAGAGGATGGAATTGTGTGTGCTACCCTTGTCATGTTGAGAAAGGGAGTCTGGTCCCTGCCCTGGAGGCATCCTAAGACTTGGGGCCTGTAGACTGGAACTTGAGCTCTGACAGCCTCTCTGTGTGATGTCTGCCAGGTTTTGCTTGTTTATTTTTTTAGGACCTGAGATATACAAAATTGAAGTACAAATGACCTTTGGTCGATGTAATAATACTTTTATCAGCATTTCTTCTTTGTGTTTTATTTCATTATTAATTAGACAGTTTAAATAATGTAGTGAGCAATGAAAACACTTCCCAAAACAAACCTAGGATGTTGACAACCTCCTTTGCCTAACATTTGGCCAGGCCCCAACCCATTCTCTACTTCTACCAGACAGAATCCTTAGGTCCACATTTCTCTAACCTATATTTTATTTTTGTGCTCCAATGACATTCATGGCTATTCTGAAAATTGAATTTTAAATTTTAACTGTTTTAAACTTTTAACAAAGACACCTTGTGATTAGAACCCTTGCATACTTTCTGGTGTAAAATTTTACCTATATTGTGGTATATGTAGAAAGTGCTTTTGCTCTTATGTTTAATATTGCTGTATATGGAACATACATTGGATAGCCACACCTCATCTTTTTGACTGGTAGAAGATTGTGCTGTTGAGGAGAGAGCTGTTTTAGCATTGTTGATTAGAATGGTGGTTCCTGGTGCACAGGTCTGAGAAGTTGTCTTGAATCAAGTAGAGTTGCTGCACCACAGGGTGTTTAAATGTTTTGTCTTGCTGCCTTCATTAGATCATCATTAGAATGTGGTCTACATTTCTCCCAAGATGTGGAATTCTTGCAGTTCTTTGGTGTTTGTTTATTGATGTATATGAATAAGAACTTTAATTTATATTATTTGATGCAATTGCCCCCCTTGCAGCTTGAATTTCTTTCTTCTTGTCACACACCGGCTCATCTCCTTCTAGGCATGATCTGTCTATTTCCAATCTTCATTGTTTTGTAGCAGAGTTGTGTGCTTCTTGCTGGTTTGTTGGAATATGTTCGGACGTATCATTTGACTTCTTGGAGATATTTTCTTCATCAATTAACGATGGAATGTTAATATAATGTTCATAGGATTGACTTAAAAATAAATTACTGTTTGTAAATGGTACTTTGCATTTGTTCATAGAGCATCCAAGATAAGAAAAAGCTTACATCTTCCTTGCTGGGTGAGCTCTGCCCCTTCCCACAGGAACCACCCATCAGTGGACCGAATCCATTGGAGATTTGCCCCATCTACTTAGAGGAGAGACTTGTTTGTTGTGACCAGTGTGTTTCTGCTAGTATTATATTTTAGAACTAAAGCAAGTTATATACAGTCAGACCTACTTGGGGAATCAGTAAGGAAACAAATTGAAAGGAAGAGATAAAAAAAAAAAAAAAAAAAAAAAAAAAAAAAAAACCCAAAGGGTGAAATTCACTGTAATTGCTCTGTGATCTTATCAGCCTGCTTGTAGATTTTTGATGCATGAATTAATATGACAATTGGGAAATGAAACGATTTTGAAATTATATCCAAGAAAACTGAAAAGCTGATACCAAACAGCAGATTCCATGTTGCTACTTAGAAGCCAGGCTCACAGGGAGACAGAGATGCTTCAGGGATTCCGTGTCTCTCCGAGAATCTCCTTCCATAGCATTCTGGAGAACGCTGCACAGTCATGTGGAGCCGCTGCGCTGGGAACCTGGAGAAGAAGTAGAAGCAGAACCCCAAGGACGTTCCAAAATGCTGTGCAGTTACTAATAGCTCCTGGCTTGATCTTTGAGGTTGTGCTCCAGAGGAGAATTTAGAAGGTGCAGTAAAGCATTGGCTTTACAGCCTGGAGCTCTCTGGGCTTCCCTGGGAGTATTTCTGGAGGAGCAGAGCTGCTGTGTGTGGATGCCACGGCCTTGCTGGGATTGCTGCACTGCAGCATGCCTTCTTCCATCTGTCTCTATCTGTGCTCAAAGTCTCTCTTAGGACTTGGAGGTAAGTTTTCTCTCTAGTGCTAACATGGATGTATACCTTTGCAGAGTGATGGTGGTTAGGAATTATAATTGTAATTAGAGTCTGAATATGATAAGCCATTAAGCAAATTAACACATGGATTCTACAAGGGAAACTCAGATATTATTCTTACCTCATAATACTCTTAACATGTTTGCTCGCTTGTTTCTTTGCTCTGGTACCAGTCCTCTCATTTGAAAACTGTGCTTGTCAGTTTTAGCAGGGAAATGGGATGAGAGGGCATGGGACTTAGCCACAATGTCACCTTACCTGGGCTTTCTGTCCTCTCTTATACACAGCAGTCTGACCCATTTGTTAGGAATTCTCTGCTCTGGCAAAACATGTTTGAACAGTCTGGAAACAGTTTTCTAGTTGTGATGGCAACTTACAGTTTAGGAAGCAGTTAAGAGAAGTTTGAACTCTCTCCAAAGACAAGAGTGTTTTCTACTCGGGCTTCGTCTCTGCAGCTCACAAGTTGTGACTCATTTTATTCCAGGCCAAGAATTAAACAGAAGAATAGGGCAATGGAATTTAAGTTTACTTTGTAAGTATTTGTAAAAACAACTAGTAACCCAACTTCACTGATGCATGGTTGTTAATTCTCCAACAATCAAAGGATGTGGCTGCTTTTAAACCCAGTTCAGCTATTTGAGGAGAGAGTGCCTCATGCCTGGGTCTCCCGTGGAGGGGGGGAGAGTGTTGTTGATCTTTATATGTTCCTTTAAATAGTGGATGTCAGCAGTGACTGGGTCTGGAAGTGACTGATGACCAGAGAGAAGCAACAGAAACTCAGGCACCTCAGGAACTTCTCTTGGTGAAAGCTTTAATCTTTCCATCTATTTCACAAAGGGCTCTTAATGTCTCAAGACAGTTCCCATCTATTTTACATGCATTCATAGGAACCCAACCTCTCTCCTGCATCTCTCTCTCTGTCTCTCTCTCTGTCTCTCTGTGTCTCTCTGTCTCTCTTTGTGTCTCTTTGTCTGTCTATCTCTCTCTCTTTCTCTCTGTCTCTCTTTGTGTCTCTTTGTCTCTCTCTCTCTCTCTGTCTCTCTCTCTCTCTGTTGATCATGGCTTTCAAAAACCAAAGCTGTACTCTGAGAAAGCCTCACAGGGCATGATATTTGAAGCATGCCCATATTTGCAGTACATCCCAGCATCATGTACATGTCTAACTATGAAGTATCTCTGATACCTTTTCAGTGAATCCATTCTTTTTGTGGAATTTAAAAAAAATATTTCCAAGCTAGAATGCAATGGGGAAATGAGCCTTTCTTCCCAGGGCCGTAATTCAGGACTTTGATGATAATTGTCTTTCATCATTTTCAACACATCCACATCACAAATTTGGACTGCACACATGACATTCTCATGTGTAGTATGTGTCAGGATCTTAAAAGTCACTTTGGGATTTAATGCAAGAAAGTCCCGGCTTGCATTTTCCTGTCCTTGCTTAGAGGTGACCCTGTAATCATATGCTTTGCTGTCACAGAATGAGGTCTCCCTGTTCTTCTCTGGTGTAACTCCCACCTACTCTTGTTAGTTCTTAGAGGACTACTACTATTTATTACATTCTAGATGACATCATATTGTCACTCATTAACTCTAACCTTCAAAGCAGGCCTGTGCACTAGAGAAGTCCCATGTCCCCTAATATAGGAAGTGACAGCACCAGTAAGTAGACACCTGGCATCATGATGTCGTTACCTTTTTACAAGAGTAAAATGGTAAATTTTGAGAACAATAGACAGTTCCCTTTAGGTAATTATATTCATGAACATACTTTCCTATGAATAGGAATTATTTATAACTGGTAAGAATTACTCAAAGTAGGTTGGTTCTTACTTTAGAACTAACTTAGCTGGAACTAAAGGATCAGCATTTCCAGAGCCTTTGAAAAAGGAGGAAGGGCACAGGTATTGTTCACTGATAAAGGTAAGGATATATCCTTAAGTGGCTGGCTGGTAGCTGTTACTTCACCTAGAGAGGGAGACTAACCATCAGAGATCTCTTTCAAGCCAATAAGGAATGTGATTCTAACTCAAGCTGACTTCTTTAGATTGAGATTAATTTGGAAAAGCTAAGCCTTTGGGCCAGGGCTTGTGAACATTCTTTAGAATGACTTATCACTGAAGTCTAGTGTGTTATCCAGGCTGGAAAATAACCCTTACACTGCATCCTACCAAAATCTCATTTACTACTCCAAGCAATGCATCCTCGGGAGTGTCATACAGAACTGATTGAAAACTTGAACTAAGCCAGGCAGTGGTAACGCACACCTTTAATCCCAGCACTTGGGAGGCAGAGGCAGGCAGATTTCTGAGTTCGAGGCCAGCCTGGTCTACAGAGTGCCAGGACAGCCAGGGCCATACAGAGAAACTCTGTCTCAAAAAAACAAAAACAAAAAAAAAAAAGAAAGAAAAAGAAAACTTGAACTGAGGATGTTATATTTAAATTGTGAACACAACTTTCCCCATTTTGAAATAGAGACAAGAAAAGCTCTAGGCCGCTTTAATTACTTTTTCTAATAAGCAGAGCTATACTTCAAAATAAAATTTAATGTGATATTAACAGATGTTTCCAAGTAAGGGGATGATTGCTTCCAATAATTGGAATATTCTCCATAAATGTCTCTTACAGCCACAGCTTCATAACATCAGACATTGTTCACTTTAACCTTCAAAGTAGTTTGCTGTAATAGAGAAGCCTGTTACAAAGCCATGCACACAATCATAATTCCCCATGTGTAATGGAATCATATTCAGAAAGGAAAAAAAAGTCTCTAAAAACTTGGCATTTGATAAGAAAAAAATGCAGGCATTTAATACAATGAAACCTATTTTACTGCAAAGATTCCAGAGTTTGACGGGAAATGCTGACGGGGCTACTTTCCATGACATTGATTTGCTCCCTGACCTCTGACATCTCTGGCCGTATCTTGTTGCCAGGCAACAGCAGCTAAATAAAACCTGAGTTAATAAAGTTCCCAGCATAAGAACAGAGTCTAGATGTGGGCAAACTGGATTTTAAGGATTTAAAAGCACTTTTCTTCATGTACCCAATCTACTCATTATAAGCCTATACAATTCATAACTCTCTTGAAGCACTGAACAGAAATGCCTTCACTATCTAGAAAACTGATGATTCTTTTATTCCAAATGCCAGATTCTAGGAAATGAGAAATACTACTGAACAGCCAAGGGACATTATAAAGCCTGTGTATAGAGTGTTCCTTCTTTGGTATGGGAGAAGCCCGGTGAAGCCTAAGCCGACATATTCTTACTCAGTACATTCTTAAGTCTTGCTTTGGGGTTTAAAGGGGTGTGGAAATGGTGATAAGGAACCATACAGACAAAATTAAGAAATGATCCCTAATAGAGGAAGCCAGAGTGGGCATGAATGCCTTTCACAGTCAAAGCACAGCTGTCTTTTGCCTTTTGCAGATGGGGAAAGCAACTTCCACATTTAGAACTCCTGAATGCAAGTCCCTACATGCAAGAATTATCATCCCTGTAGATCAGTGGGTTAAGGTGGCTGTCACCATGGCTGAAAACCTGTGATCCATTTCTAAGGAACCGCAGGGTTGGCTGAGAAAACTGATGCCACAAGTTGTCCTCTAAACTGTACACCTATGTGGTGAATTGTCCAAACATTGGCATGCATGTGTATCCTGACGTGCGTTTGTGCATACACGCTCATGCATGTGTATGCACACATGCACACATGTACATGCACATTATCTCACACACACACACACACACACACACACACACAATCATAACCACACAGAACGGTTGGAACATGCCTGTAATCCCCAAAACTCAGAAGACAGAGGCTAGAAAGCTAGATGTTTCAGGCTGACCTTAGCTGCATAGTGAATTGGAGGTCACCATGGGCTATCCTGTAAGGCACTATTGGTTTTTTTTTAAAGAACAATAATAACAAATATAATTATGCTCCACTTCTAGATTTCCAATTGTGTACTTTGGAAACCTTGCATTATTTATGGTTAACATTGAAAATTTAGGTGACAAAATTGAAGATTTTTGCAGAGGTGAACTTTACTGCATTCTTAATTTTTCCTCTTTCCTGTTTCTCTCCCCCATGCCTTCTGCCCACCTCAGACTGACTCTCTTCCTTACCCCAGCCCCAAATAGTCCATATCATATATGTATGGCATATATGTATGAAAAAGTCAGGCTGAAACTAGTTATTGTCTATGCTAACCTAAAATTAAATGTGTAAGGCACAATATGTTGAAGTGTCCTATGTAATTATAATTTAATTATACTTGTAATTTAAGCATTGTCAGAGAAATTTATTATGAATTGGAGTTAGAAATGTCAGCTATGTATCCCCCACTTACAGACCACATTGAATACTAACCACAGAAAACTGCCTGCTCTGAAGAAATTCAGTGAGATATTTTCACCTCTGAGAAGAGAAATTTCTGGCTAGAGGGGTCTCTAAGGTCTTAAAAATCTTTTGTAAAGCCATTTGTCACCAAGGAAGCCAAGACTGTGCATATCGCTCTTTATTTCACTCCAGTGCCCGTTCGCATGGCTACTCCTTCCCAAGGGATGGTACCAATTAGGGAGGATGCTTTACCTATAACGCCTCAGCAACACTTTACTCTAATTGTCCCTGAACCCTGCAGACTCAGAATTACTGCTTTTGTCATGCACGCAGCAGTAAGAGTAATTCCAAATTAAAAGGTGAGTGATTGGTAGTGAGCATTTGATTAACTCTGTATGATATGTACCGAAACTTACTAAAAACAAACTCATCAGCTCACGCCTCCTCGGGCTGCAAATGGCTGAGTGAAAACAGTTTACCTGAGCCTGGACACTGTCACTGGCTCATCTCATTTACTCCTGGACATTGCCCCATACCAGAAGGACCTGGCTATATACCTCGGATGTGCAAATTCGTTCAGAACACTATGTAGTGCTGTTGAGGCATACAGTCATGTGTCTACCTGTGATCTATCTTCAAGATACATTTTGAAACCTCGGACTTAAGGACGCCATGCTCAGGAGACCCTATAGGCAGTGCCAAATCAAGCTTTACTGGTTCTTTGACTCTGCAGTGCTTTATTGAGCTTTGTTTGAAGGTCCCATCTATTCCAGCTTGGCCCCAGATATACTATGAGGCTGAGTTTTATCTTCCTGGTTCCGCCTCTGCATGCTGGGATTACAAATATCAATTACTATGACAGGTCATACAGCTCTTAGCACCCAGGGCTCCTGCATACATACGAGGCAAGTATTCTGCCCTCTGAGATCTATCTCAAACCAACTTCTGCAAGGTTTTAAGGACTATGTATTTTGAGTTTTCTTTCCTAGGTGTTCGATCTGAGTTTCTTTTTGTCGTCGTTGTTGTTGTTATTGTTAATTTAATTCATGTTTTATTTTGTTTGAGACTGAGTTTTATCATTTAGCCTTACTGGCCCTGCACTCACAGCATATATGTCTCATACATGTCTCATACATGTCGTTCTTAGTCCGAGGTAATGCCCAAATCACAGACAGGTGGACATGACCGTGTGTGTCTTCCACCTCAAGTTCTTACAAGAGTCCTGAAGCACGCACGTCAGGGTCAATGCCAAAGCTTCTAAAACATTCTGATGCAAAAAGGGTCAGAACAATGTATATATAACAACTTCTTCATTTGGAAAAATCAGCCAGACCAAAACTGCAAAGTCTAAGAACAAAATATTGAACGCTCTTCTTCTGTTAGAGGGCCTGTGGATGCTTTGAAGGCAGGCTGCTAGGGAGATGCCTTGGGGAGCCTGCAACTCTGTTCCTCTCTCCTTCTGTTGATATATAATCAGTGCCACTCACAGATGTTTTGCATCTAATCAGGACCTATGTGCGCCCCGTGGGGCCCCTTGCAAATGTGTGTGTTTCCCCCGGGAAGCTAGAGCCATGCTTTTCATTTAGAGTTCCAGAACATTTTCTGGAACATCAACAGAGCCTTTGCCTTTTCTCCTACCCTTTTGCTAAACCATCCCAGGGAGTTGGTGGGAGTCACAGTGCAGATGAGAGGGAGGATTGTGGGTGGCTTTAGAGGGGTTGCTCTTTCCCCTCTCCCCACCTCTTTCCTGCTGTGACTGTAGGCTACTTAGCACCACTTTGATGAAACTGTATACTCCTTACATATTTAAAAATCCACATCTAAGATTTTTTATCTTTAAATAGTTCTACAGCATGCAATTACAGACATCAGATGTGTATCTTACTTTTTATAGCCAACACACACTTCACTTTTTATGTGTCTTTTAAATGGCATAGCAAACCATCAACTACTGTCATATACGTCACAAGCACAGGAGGATATTTTGAAAAGATGTTGTACATATGTCTTTAATCTCCTAAAACTTTTATTTGCTTTCTATTTCCTCTACAGAATGTCAACTTAACAATATTCTTAGGATGGAAGAAACATTTTGCTAATTACCTTATAACAATGTGATAAAACAAGCATATATATATGTATGTATGTACATATATACATACATACATATATTCTATATATAGAAACTTCAATTGCTATTGAATGTGAACAAAACACCAGGTTTTAAAAATAGCTTCTGAATTATGGAGTAATCATAATTATTAGTGATGTAAACTTAGATATAAATAACACAGAATACACTACAAATGGGTACTTACAAAATACAAAAAGCAGAGCGGTAAAAAATCATCAATACAAAAAACAGAGCAGTAAAAAATTATCAATACAAGCAGAATGTTTTCTCCTGTTATTCAGTGTTTGTGGTTAACTGATATTTTGGTAAAATGAGACAGAGTTCAAAATTCCTTCTCTCTCTGCTTCCCTCTTCCTTCCCTCCCTCTCTCCCTTCCTCCCTCTGTCCCTCTCTCGCTCTCTCCCTCCCTCTCTCCCTCCTTCCTTCCTTCTCTCCTTTTCACTTTCATTTCCAAAGACAAGCACAAATGAAATAGTTGAAGTATGAAACCAGCTGTAGTTGAGGAACCTTGTTACCCATCTACCCTCCAAGTCTCTGAATCACTCTATTGCCTACTTGATTTTCTCTTTCAATTTTGTAGAAAGAAAGAAAAAAGCAGTGGCTTACCTGGGGTGTGGAGGATGTGTTAATTAGTGGTGAAAGTAATTTTCTCAAATCTGGCACAAGTATTGGAAAAGGTCCCCTTTCTGCCCACTGGAGGTTACTTTCTGAGTCACTGCATAGGTGGGGCAGAGGCCAACTTGCCTCTGTTCCCTCTAGTGTGGAAAGGAAGGTTGTGAAGGGAGGGAAGAGAGGAAGTCCTCCCGACAGCTAGCTCTTCTCCAGAGAGGAAAGTTAGCCTTTTAAAATGAGACGAACACGTGTTCAACATGGACAGGTCCTAGATTCAATCCCCAGCACTGAAGTAAAAAAAGCCAAGCAAAGTGAGATAAGACCGGGCACGCTGAGGCATATCTTTGAGCGATCTGGGTGCTCCCAGGTGAGCACACTCTCCAATGTAAACGATAAATAGTTCTCGTGTGGCTGCTTGTTCTGGGAGACTAGTTCTTGTTGGGGAAAGCAGTTGTTCTTTGGGGTAGAATTCTGATGTCCATGTACCTCCCCACTGGTCGGCCGGCCCCATCGTGGTCGCTGGGGCAGCAGCTGCAGGGGGCTGGACAGAAAAGAATGGGGAAAGGCAGTGAGCAGCATAATTTCTTTGGAAAGTAAGATAAAAGTTGACTTTTTCTCCATTCTTTATCATTTGTAGACGGTTTCCTTTTCTTCCTGTTTGTGTAGGTTTATAGGGTGTGGTCTTGTTAGAGAAAACAGGACACCAAGGACAGGTTCTGAGGTTTAATTTAAAGACCACTGCTCAATAAACCGCCCAAGTCAAATTTGAACCCATGCCGTAGCCAAGATGTCCACAGTTTCTTCTTCTTCTTCTTCTTCTTCTTCTTCTTCTTCTTCTTCTTCTT
>JADRCC010437717.1:0-10445 GCA_019843855.1 Hylomyscus alleni
TGCCGGGTCAGAACTAACCCCGACAGAAGCCAGTGCTGGGATCTGGGTTAGAGTCTGACACATGAACTGAACTCTGAGACTCAGCTCCCGATTCCAGCAAATAGAGAAGAGTGTTCTTGCTTTATGGCCTCAAAATGTGTCCTGAGTGGCTAGTGATGCCGCTCCAGGAGGATGAGAGCTGGAGCCCCGAGGTGAGAGTTGATGCCGCACAGCTACTCTTCCATAGCAGTGGCCATGCCCTGTCCACCCACCTGTACTCTGCTCTTCTGTTCAGGTGGGACCAGCACCCTCAGGATGCCCTTGTGTAATCTACTCTGCCCCAGTCCATTTCGTCCCTTCCTCTTTGCATATGCTTATACCCCCATGCCTGTGCTCCATGATTTCCCCCATGGTCAGGATCAGCCCCCAATAGGAGTTAGTGCCGCCTTCTCCTGAGTGGCAGCTAAGAAGAGCACTGAGGGCCAGGAGCAAAATGAAGGACCCAGTGGGGAGAGAAAAAGCCGTGTGTGTTATGAGTTGCAAGGCCTCCTCGGGCCCAATGCAAAATGGAAAGCACGGGTGCTACCTAACACAGGACTTCAGGGATGTACAGGCTGGGACTTCCATGCAAGCTTTGTAGGGGAACAGGACCTCATGGAGCCTCTGCCCAATGAGGGGCATTGGAAAGTAGGGAAAAGAACCACTTTTCTTTACTGTGACAAGAAATCTCACAGAAGCAAATGAAGGGAGAAGGCTTTGTTCTGGCTCACAAATCTAGAGAGTTCAGAGTATCATGGCAGAGGTGGCATGGCAGCAGGAGCGGCTCTCCCTGTGGTGCTGAGAACATCCATCAGTTGTTCACTTCATGGTCAATCAGGAAACACAGCACAGGCTAAGACCACGGTGTGGTGTCCAAAGGCTCCTGGTTTCGTACTAACACCAATCGGGCCCCACTTGCTAAATAATGCACAGCCTTGTAAATACAGCTATACACAGATGCTGAAAAGGGAAGCATGCAGGAGACGTTTCAGACTTAGCCCATAATGGTCACTAATTTGGAATTTTCTCCAGGACTTCTGACACTGCTATAAGAATTACTGCACAGCAGTCTTACAGGAGTTTAATTTACATCTCAAATCCTTTTCAAAATAGCATCGCTTAGATCAAACCTCTGTGTTTTATAGGCTTAGAACTAAAGCCTGGAGAAGCAAAATCAACTGTCACTAGATCTGCGTGTTACCTGTACAAAGGTCATGCCCACACATAGCCTCCATCATCAGGTTCCTCTTCTACAGACAGGAAAGAAACAAGGAACCCAGGAGAGTAAGACCTGGGCACATTCTCCAGGCAACTTCATCAGACAGGAGGAGACAAAGGAAAGCAGATGTCTGAATGTTCACAGACTCGTCACCATGGCTCCCATGCTGATTTCCATGGCCTGGTGGCTTTCCCTACTTTGGTCATTCACTGTGTGCTCATAAATGTCACAGAACTACTCTGAGGCTGCAACGGTGGATAGACCAAAGTTCCTGTTTTCAAGAACTTGATATGCTGATGGGAAGTTCCAGACAAAATAAGTCCTTGTTAGGTGAGATGGTATCAGATGCTAGGGCAAAACGAGGAAGAGAAAGAAGCTGCAGCACCCGAGGGAAGGTGGGATAGCCACTGGCGAGCAGCAGCCTGGGAGGGTGAAGTGTTTGAACACCTTGGGTAGATAGCAGCAGGTAGGAAAGAGATTCTGAGATGCCAATCCCTCTCAATATTGTCAAAAGACAGCAACGGGTGTGGAGGCTAAAGAGATAGAATATGCTAAGCAAGAAGAAGAATAAAAAATAAGACCAGAGCAGGTGACTATGGAAAGCCCTTGACTGTAAGTAGGAGGGCGATGTGATATCAGCCTTACAGGGACTTAAAAGTGCCTAACATTTGCAAGGATCACAGGCGATAGTGCCAGGGAGAGACAGAAGGTAGAGGTGTACTTATGCTACGGCCACAACCAAGGTGAGAGATGATGGTAGCCAAACCCAAAGCGGCGCAGTAGACCAGGAAAGAGTCCTCTTCTGCATTATACATCACTTACCAACCTTGCAAATTTCTCCCATCATGGCAGCACAGTCTTAGTGGTATGGTCGACAGAGCAAGCACTAAGGGTTGTTCACAGAAATGGTGATTTTTTTTTTTCAGACCCAGTCCTCACATTGTATTCCCCCAAAGTATGCGCTGACAATTTCCTCCTTCCCTTCCCATTCCTTCAACCAAGCCTTGTTTCTTCAGCCTCTCTGTTAGGATAGGTCCAGGGAGCTGACACGCTCCAACATCAGAGGGTGTGAATGATAACCAAGCACAGACCATCAGCCAGCATCAATCCCTAAGTGGAAATCAAGAGATCCGAGATCAGCCTGAAATCGTAAGCAAAACGTGCCACAGTATGCGTGTTGGAGGTCAGCTTTCATTAGATTCTCATGAACTAAGAGAAAAGGGGGTGTTAATACACACCAGTTTAAAGAGCTTTCCCACCCAGTTACCATATACATTTCAACAAAGACTTTCCATGTTTAATCCCAAATAGAAAGCCCAAGGTGAAGAAAGGCAGACATTTAAAGCTGTAGACGGCAATTCACCCCAGGCAGGAAGGGAGCCACACAGTCTGCAGATGAAACACATTTCTTATTCCACAACATGGATTTCTTTCCCTCCTAAAGTCAGCCTTGCATCCCCACTATAATATGCTCAATAAGAATTTGTGGAATGTAAAAACACCATGCTAGCATTCCCATGTGAGAAACAATAGACAGGCAGAGTCTATGTACCACAAGATGACTCAAAATAAACCAGCACGCATGAGGAGAGGATATATAAAAAGCCGAAGGCGGTATGCTACCCTTAGATAAATCACGAGTGGTTTAGAGGTAAGGAAAGTTACAATGCCCCACTTCACAGAGGGGCACGAGGGCTGCAGCTTGTGGTGAGGTAAGAGTATTTGCAGGGTATAATTATGCACCCCTTCATCCGCGCTGCCTTCCATGCAATGTAAAACAATGTGTCATAGTCCCGTACAGCCAAAGCAGTAATTTACAAGAGTCAGCAACTCTGCAGGGCAGGTAGGCCATATTTCAAAAGGGGAAGGGGAGCTGGGGGGAAGAAGTGGGAGACAGCCAATCAATTTCCAAAGATCCTGCTTCCCTGCCACTCTGCTGACCTTTCGGGCAAGACCTAATGCCAATTAGATCAGTTATAAAGTCCGTAATTCTTGTGGGGAAGGCTGTGTGTAGCACATGATCATTTTACAACGGTTGTCCTAATTTGCAGCCCCCAAACATGGACTCCTGGGGCTGCCAGGTGGGGGTGGGGAGATTTGTTGGCAAGCGACAGGAGCAGCTGGAAGGGATCACAGAGCACAATTACTGTCTGCGCATGGCCACATCTGGAAAACAGCTCCGTGCTGGCTTTAAAACAGCATTAATGAAGAATAGGACTTTGTGCTGGGGATGACTGGGTGGGGAGAACTTAAAGGGGAAATAAAGGGGTGCCCTTCAGTTCAGTGTGGTGGGGATGAAAAGACCGTAGAGAGAACAGCAGGTGGGGTATAAGACCGAGAATCCAGGGACAAGTGGGTGTTGACAAGAGCAGGCAGCAGAGTCACTGTTACTGTAGGAGCATGTCTCTAAACCCCTTCATGTGTGCCACCTTGAAACCTGAGCATCTCACAGAGCTGGTTTTTTTACACATTAAGTTTAGCTGACATTTGTCCATCATGTGAGATATTTGTGATAGCTGGCAGCTCCCATACTAACTAACAGAATATATTCCAACAGAACCTAAATTCTCCAAGTCAATATTCAATCCCCTGGTTAGAGGATACCTTCCCCTTAGATGGATTTGAAAATGCAGAAGTGCATATAGCTTTTAGGATGTTGCGCACATAGAGCATGCATAATAAATAATTGTAGACCCAAAGTAGAATAAAATAAAAGTAATAATAAAATAATAATAATAAAAGTAGACCCAAACTGAATTAGCTGAATGATTTGTGATTAGGTCATTTGTGATTATGACCTAATTAATGAATTAATACCCATCTTTGATTTCTCAACTATGAGAACTGCATAAGGCCAAAAAGACTCAATTGTAAGTACAAGTACAAGAAGAAGGTCCTCTTACAGAGATATTAAGATTGCAGTGGATGGGGAGATGAAGGTATTCATAGTTTAAAAGCTAACATTCAGTACTATATTATATTATCAAATTTGGGAATGCTCACAGTCTGTCTTTAACACACACACACACACACACACACACACACACACACACACACACACACGCAATGCAAGCTATGGATAAATGAGCTGAAAAGAATGCATGCAACATAAGCCAACCAAATCCAAAGGGGTTCCCGATCCCAATCTCGCCAGAATTCTGGGCATGTCTGGATCTGCAGAGGAAGGAAGGAGATTTATTTTATCATGGGTTGAGAAGAGCTATGAAGGCGTGCCTGATGTTGTGCACCTGTATTTCCAGTGCTCAGGAGGCAGAGGATCTCTGTGAGTTCAAGGCCAGCCTGGTCTACAGAGTGAGTTCTAGGACATTCAGGGCTACAAAATAGAGAGATATTGTCTCAAAAAACAAAAGAACAAAAGGAAGGAGGGAAGTCAGGAAGGAAGGAGGGAAGGAAGGAAGGAAGGAAGGAAGGAAGGAAGGAAGGAAGGAAGGAAGGAAGGAAGGAAGGAAGGAAGGGCAGGAGGAAGGGCAAGCTATGAAACACTGACAATGGTTTTGAAACCTGTGGCTCTAGCCTATTCCATTTGCCATTTCATTATTTCAGATCAGTCACCTGGGTCCCCAGAAGCTAGAATCTGTAAAGGGACATGCAGGATAAATTACAGAGGAAACAATGATGCCAGGGTGTAGACCATCGTCGCCCTCTTTGCCCTTGCACCTGACTCTGCCTGCATAAAGCTACCCCCATGTATTACTAGGAGTTTGAAGGCTTAGTCCATTCAGACTGCTACAAAAAAAATTACCATAAGCTAGGTGGCTTATAAACAAAATAAATGTATTTTTGTCAGTCCTAGAGGCTAACCATCTGAGACCAGGGTAGGAGATGGTAGGGTTCTAGGATGGGCCCCGAGATGTGCATACCACATTTCCCACCTGGTATCCTTATGTAGAATCCCAATTATAAAGACACTTACCTCATTCACATCTCCCCAGGCCTACTTAATCATTTCCCAAAGTCTCACCTCCTGCAGCAGTGGTTTTCTGTCTGTGGGTCACAACCCCTTTGAAGTCGAAGGACCTCTTCATAGGAGTCACGTCATATATCCTGCATATCAGGTATTTACATTTTGATTCATAACAGTAGCAACATTACAGTTTTGAAGTAGCAACAAAAATAACTATGGTTGGGAGTCAACACAACATGAGGAACTGTATTAAAGGGTCGCAGAATTAGGAAGGTTGAAAACCAGTGTCCCAAAGTCATTACTTTGAAGGTGGAGATTTTAAGATACAGTCTTGAAAAAAATACAGCATTCAAATACACCATGTTATTCCACATTTTGTAGAACAGATCATAGACACTGACCCCTACATCTGAGGCAGAAATTCTCCCTTTAGTGTCCCTGACAGATGATCCTTCTTGCTGTGTTAAGATACTTGCAACAGACAGCAGGAACTAAAGCCTTCAGCTAGACTTTGGTTGAAGTTTGACCTCACGCAATTACCAACAGAGTGATCAGGAACAATTAATATTTCTGCATGCAATAAGCAAAGCTTTCCTTTTCTATGACATGAAGATAAGGATGCTTAAGTCGTGGGATTCATGTAAAGAACAAATGAGGCGGTGCCTGTTAATGGGAGTCGCCAGTTGTTTGGATTCTACAGCACGGTTTCCATGTGTTACCAATGACCTTGCATGCATTGTGTGTACAACTAAATTCTCACACTATTGAGAACCCTCCCCTAAACCAATGTGGGCTGTTGTTTTTAACACAGAGAACCCACAGAAGGGCACATTGAGATTTTTTCTGTTTCTGAGAACACATCATTCGTACCTTGCTAGGGTCAATAGTAACTATAAAAACTTTATATGTACAAGGTAACTTGAGTATCCCATTCCCATGTGTTCCAGATAAACTCAAAACTTAGCCAGGCATCTTCCTCAATACAGCATAACATCAGGCCCCACACATGCAAGAGCTGGATCGAATGGAAGATACCAACACAAGCAGAGCCTTGGTAAACTGTCTTCAAGAACTGAGAAACTGCAGCCTTCATTCTGTGCTGCTGTTTATCTTAATATTTTTACTTTTAATTGACATGGCAATTGTACCTACTTATGAGCATAGTATGCGATGTGTGAATACAAGTTCACCATGTGAGTGGGTCAAGGTGACCGGTGCATCCCTCCTCTCAGACATTTATGGTTTCTTTGTGTTGGGAACATTTGAAGTCCTCTCTATTAGCTACTTTGAAATGTACACTTAGCTATGGTCACCATGAGCATCTGACTGTACCACACAACACTGGCCCTCCACTTGACCTCATAGAAGTCTTCAAATTATGCCAGCCAGCAAGGCTGAGCCTCATTGGTTGACAGTTACTGCATGCTTGACTGACTACCGCTGCCATTCCATCATTCCTGCCCACCATCTCCTCTGTGGTTTACTTCTGCAAAGATACTTAGCAGGTGCAGAGCCCCACTGATGTGTCTAAGTGACATCTGTGTCCCTGGGAATCCTGTCATGTGGCAGGCTCAAAGTTTGTAGCTGTAGTCTCTTGGACTTTAAACATAAATTAATGCATTTGGGAATAGCCTTAAACAACTAGGTCTGCTTCTCATTCCCCTAACACCTCACTAAAATGTCTCCCAACCTCACCTTCTTCAGAATCCCCGTTCCTGGCTTCTCTGAGTCAGGTTAGAGCCATGAGAAGTTTTTCCTTCTAGACCTCCAGACATGCCAGAACCCTCAGGTTTGGGGATTGAGGTCTTTAAGAAGCCCTGCTCCTAGCAGAGCCTCTTCCCTGATGGCTACCCATTCCCTGCTCCTAGCAGAGCCTCTTCCCTGATGGCTACCCGTTCCCTGCTCCTAGCAGAACCTCTTCCCCAATGGCTACCCGTTCCCTGCTCCTAGCAGAGCCTCTTCGCAGATGGCTACCCACTCCCTGCTCCTAGCAGAGTCTCTTCCCCGATGGCTACCTGTGTCTGTCTAACAATTGCTCTTTCCTTATTCTTGCACTGTGGCTGGCAATAGTAGTTTCTTACTATTAATTACTTCTACCTAAGGTCTATTCAAAACTCTCAAGCGGATAAGCCCTTGGGAGAGATCCCTCCTGGGTTGGCAGGTGTTTGGACTAGTGTGAATGCTCTCCCTCCAACTCCTGATCCGTTTACACTCTGCCTGAGGATTTTGACATTTCCTTGAATGACATAGGTATGAGCCTACCTTACTGTCCATCCAGCCACAGGGTAGGCACTCACAGATACTCGGAATCTTCCTCTAATGTAAAAACTTCTGGCTTGCTGTGAGCCCTCCCCACTGTCTTCCTGCTAACTTCCCAAGTCATGGTAGTTCCTGGCCCCTCTCCTTCCCATCCTCCCTTGACTTCTGTATTCTCTTCCTTCCAGCCACTTAGTCAATTACTTTTCTCCAACATTCTTCCCACTCAGTTTAATATCTTCCCCTTCCTCCTTTCCACCTCAAATCCTACTTGTCCTCCAAGTTTCAGATCAAATGCCATCTTGTCTATCACCCCTGAGCCCAGCTAGAAGTGAAGCACTCTCTCTGACAAACAGCTTCCCCTTACGGTTTCATTCTGTGATGCTGATGTATCTAGCTTATGTTAACCACTTACTGTGGATCTAGGACAAAATCTGACAGCTGCAACCTAAGGAATCAAGGGTTTGCTTCAGTTCTTGGCTTCAGGAGGACCATCCCATCATAGCCAGGAAGATGTGAGAGCAGCTCAAATGCTGGTGGTGGAGATGTGGGACAAAAGTTATTCATATCACAGCAGATGATGAGACAGAGAGTAAGATAGGAATAAGATAAGAAGTGGGTATCAACCCCAAAGGTCCTCTCCTAGGGACCTGTTTCCACCAGCTGGTTGATGCTTGCCAAAGTTTGCAAACCTTCCCAAAACAGTGCTGGGCAAATATAAACCCATGGGAGATATTTCAGGTTCAAATCCTAAAACGGCTCCATTGGAATCATGGGAGTTTAAGTGGTGGGCACAGTGCAGAAAATTAGAAAACAATAGTTCTGGTGACCAGGGCATTATGGGAACATTACTATGGAATTTGAGTTTGTGTCCCAATGTGGAGATAGAAAAGGTGGAGTGTCAAGGAGCCCTCAAAGGCATCAGCCCCACAGGAGAAAGGAGATAGAAACGAGGCTAGTTTCATTGGGGTGGGGTGGGGATATGGAGATGAATACTGAAGCTAGCAGTGATCATCTGTTAATGCTTGGACTCCGGAGAGCATGAAAAGTTCTAATCCCATGAATATCCACTTGACACGAAATACCAAGGGATATGTTTCACTGGATCACTAAGGACTCTCTTCCCAATTAGTCAACAAACATTTGAACTGGAGGACACAAGGAGTGGCAGGATAAATGAAACTAGTTCTCTAGAAGGGGGAGCTCAAAGTATAAAAGTGATAGGGACAAGACAATTAGACAGTTACAGTGTAAGGCAAGGAACGCTTGAGGAACAGTTAAAGGATAGGGGCGTGGGACACTTAGAGATGTCAGGAATTGCAGCCTGCAGAACAAAAGACGTAGTTGAAGTTAAGCCTTTTAGTCCAGTGAGAAGAAGAGATCTGACTGGGGCCCTAATGATAGGATTGAATTGGCCAGAAAAAGAGGAACAAGATGTTTCAAGATAGGTTGGCAAATGCAAATAGGTTTGTGCAAGACAGCCAAAGAGAAAGAAAACACCAGAAAGGCCCGTGGACTTTGTGGGAAACTCCAGTGTCCGAATAAAATGCTTCACATCCCAGGGCCCTGGGATGTTAGGCGCCTTAAGTCGATAGTACCCAATGTGTGAAAGTGTGTTGCCCTTGCTCTCTCACACAAAGAACTTCCATCTTGGATGTGGATCAGCCTCCCTGGATCACCATCTTTCTTAGTCATCTTGTCATTCTAAGCGTGGAGTTTGAGCGTTCTGTATGCCATCTGGCTAAGCCAGCAGGTGCTAGATGACTAACAACCGAAGGAGTGCTTTACTTCCCTTCTCGTGTCCTCTTTGGTGTAGACTCAAGTTTAGACTGCATTCATTAGGTCAGAATCCAAAAGATGTCCACTAGCTACACGCAATGGGTTTCATCGCTAGGACTCTCCACTCGGAAAGAGGGTATTTGATGTCTACCCTTGAGATGGTAAAATACCTACATTATATGGTCCTGGGGCAGAGACCTCCTGCGTATGAGGCCAAGGTCTTATCCTCTAAATCCTGTCTCTGCCCCACAACCTTACCTTGTACCCCTGGACCCATATATAAACTTTGCCCCCCTCCCCCAGGGAGCTCATTCCTTCATCTGTTCACCTGCTTGCTCATTCATCTAAACTGGCCTGCATTTAGATGGCACCAGCTGTGCCAGCCACAGACATTGTGTGTCTTTAGCAAACACTCGGTGGTTGATGAACTCTTTTACGTGTTTTATTCAGCAATCTCACAAAGTCTCATTGTTCACTTTCTAAAAACACAAAATCTGTCTCTCAGGGACACTTAGTGACATTGCTCAGGCCAAAATCTCAGCATCTGACTGCTGCTACCACACATGAAAACTGTCATTGCCCCCTAAAGCCCCTTTTTCCAATCCAGATCTACTTTCTACCCATAAACATCAGGTATTTGGCCCGGTTGTGCCTAAAGTCCTCAGCCCTAGGTCCATTCTCATTGCAAAACCTTCGACCTAGGATAGACTGGACATTAATATGCTGACTCTAGATGTCTCTGCCTCTGGAATAAACACTCCACACATTCTATAGGCGCTTGTCTAGAGTGCCCATAGAGGGATGAAAAGTGGGAACAAAAAATGCTAAGTACAGGGGGTCACAAGTTTTGAAGGAATGGCAAACAGTCCAATCTGGAGCTCACTTTGACCCCTCGGAGACGATGATGACGCCTATCTTCTCCCCTTCAGCTCTCTGGCCCCACGCCCACAGCTCTCCTCTCTTGATCATGTTCATGACTCCACTCCATTTCCGGTATTGGACCTGCTCCGTGCCAAATCCCTGCGTTCTCTGTGTTCTTAGTCCATGTGCCCCCTTGGTGGACACTGAGTTCCCATTCACCCCGTGTTTTCATTGCTAGAATTCTTTTGCTTGTTTTTCAAGGCACATGGCTCTTCCTCCAGTCCAGAGAAATCTTGAAAGTCTCCAAGCCTCCTGAATGTAAGCATCCATTGGATGAAGAGCACTGAACTTAAGGCGTGGACTAACATGAAGGGTATTCACAGAGGC
>JADRCC010437720.1:0-10033 GCA_019843855.1 Hylomyscus alleni
AAAAAAAAAAAAAAAAAAGGTTCATGTTGAGTGCCCTCCTCTGCCATGGTACACTGTTTTGAGATGAGATCTCACTGTGTAGCCCTAGCTGGCTTGGAATTACACAGACCAGATTGGCATCAAACTCAGAGACCCACTTACCTCTGTATCCCAAGTCCTGGAATTAAAGGTGTGTGCCACCACATCCAGGCTTTTTTTTTTTTTTTTGGTTTCTTTTCGAGACAGGGTTTCTCTGTGTAGCCCTGGCTGTCCTGGAACTCACTCTGTAGACCAGGCTGGCCTCCAACTCAGAAATCCGCCTGCCTCTGCCTCCCACATCCAGGCTTTTAAAGATAATCTCTGTGAACCCAGAGTTCACCGGACACACTAGCTTGCCAGGAGCTCTACCTGTAACCTTCACAGGCCTACAGAGTTGCATCAGCCTGCCTGGCAGCAATAACGTGCTAGGATCCTAATTCAGGAATGGAATGGAGGTTCTCTGCAAGAGCACCAACTGCTCTTGCCTGCTGAGCCGTCCTTTCAGCCTGTAAACTAGTTTTGCCTAGTAAAAAACTACGAAGACACATGAGGAAATCCAACATTTATTGAGTACATATTTAGTAACAGCAATCAAGTCTCTCAAGAAACACCTGAGCTGAGCCATCCAGAACAAAACAAGGCATCTTCCAATACTGGTAGGCGAGACCCCGAGTCTACACTTTTATAACTCCCCGTTAAGAATTCTCAAGATATACAAGTGACTTAAAGATATTCCATTATTATAAAACCAAAACATTTTAAGGTAAAAGCAGTTCTGAGGCAGTAATGTCTACACAGCATGGTTCATCATGATGCCTTCCTGCAGCTTCAGACAGCTGTGCTCTGCACAGTAGCAGACTCAAGCAAAATGCTTGGCAAAATGAACACTTGCAGCCTGTTCCAGATTCTCATTGCCATCTCACAGGCCTTCTGATACAGAGCTCACCAAATTCCTCTGAGCCAGCTCTCACGTATTGATGATAACTCATGTAATAAAGGCATGTTCTGCTGAACTCTGAATAGGCACAGCCCAGAACGGCCACAAGCTGTGGATTATAACATTTCAGTACTCCCTGAAGAGATTTTATACAAAAGCTGAAAATAGCTATTATAGTATTTTTATTTTTAAAAAGTCCACTTGCAACAGTTCAAATAGTAATACCCCTACTGAACTACCACAGTGAAACAATTTACTTTTTAAATGGCACGTAAGATGTCAGGATCTCTTAATGAACTTCTAGAAGGAGCGGACATGGTGTACCACTTATGTGAAGATGCTCTAATAGTCTTACTGTATATGTAATCTACACAGGTCAAAGATCCCAATCAATTCTCAAGGTTGATAGTAAATGTGATACTAAATCACAGTATTATTAAGAGAAACTCCTACAAAGCTCCTGACTGAAACATAAATTTATAGAAGTCTAAGGAAATCCCAGGAGATCCTGGTAGTGATTAGCTAGGATGAGGTGACAAGTTTTCAGAAGTAAACCTGACACTGGTGTGTAATCAACTGTAGATGGCCCAGGCCAATATGGGATGACACACTGTCTCATGATTCTCTAAGTACTACAAATTTGATTAACACACACTGTTAGAGGCTTTTTGGTTTTCTGGGGTTTTTGTTTTTTTGGTTTTTGTTTTTGTTTTTTTTTTGTTTTGCTTTTTTGTTTGCTTTTTGAGACACGAGCTCAGCAAAGGCCACACCGGCCTTGCATGCACCTCCCCTTCCCAAGTACTAGGTTAACAGTCATGTGCCACCACGCCCAGGTTTGATCCTTGTAATGGCTTTTAGACATCTGTCTTACATCTATATAACTCAGAGTTGTTGTTGTTTTTTAATCTTATCTTCAATGAATTAAAAACTTTACAAACATGAGAAGAAGTTAGGCAGGCTTTAGAAGAAAGAAAGGGCTGCTTGGCCACGGAGGAAAATGACCACTGCGAATCAGCAGTCACCTCAGTCTCCCTCCACTGAATATTAAACTGCAGTAAGGCGATTATTACTTTTAAGACACTTGAAATTATACTTACTAAATGGATAGCTGGCCCCACACATATTGGACACTCTATTTTTCTTCTCTATTCCAAAAAAAAATCAAAAACATTTTTGAGAAGACAGTTCAACCGTCTTTCTAAAAACACCTCAAAGAGGTTGGCTGCGCTTGTGCTATTGATTATAGCAACTGAAAAGGACAATGAGTAGTTTTTCATTTTTTTAGGTGTATGTATGTGTTGCCTGTGTGTATTTATGTGCACCACATGTGTGTCAGGTGCCCACAAAGGTGAGAGGGTGTTGGATCCCTTGGAATTGGAGTTACAGGTAGTTGTGGACCACCACGTGGGTGCTGGGACCAAGTGCTCATAATCACTGAGCCAGCTCTCTGTCCTGACAATGAATAATACTCTTTAAAGTTTTGCTTTTACTGTTTCTTTCTCCTGTCCTCCTGAATCTACTGACAACAGTTCAGTTGAAAGTATCCCCACAGAGGAATAAGTAGATGTACCCACTGTCCCAGCCACCGAACGCCACAAGCCAAGGATTATTTTATAACATTTCAGTACTTCCTGGGGAGATTTTTGTATAAAAGTTGGAAATAGCTATTAGACTTTACAACAACAAACAAACAAACAAATGGCCACACTGGCCTCTTATTAGCAGTACTGGGGAAACCATAGATTTAGACATTACAATGCAGTTCCCTTCACATAGACTCCTCTGGAGAAGCTAGAGGACATCAAAATAGAAAGTATGTGTTTCTACAGGGAAGGGAAAAAAAAAGACAACTACCACTAAATGATCAGTGAACCAGGAACATGCCTAGTATCAATGACTCCAACAAGGCTGGCTCTGCTGTCCCCAGCATGGGCTCCAGGCAGCGCAAGGCAAGCGCTGACCTAAGCAGGGACCCCATGTTTCCTCCACATGCACCTCTCCGTCTGTCTCCCCACTATCCTTCCATCTTTCTTTCACTCCGCCTTTCTTTTAACCCTCTCTCTCTTTCCCTCTGACTATTCATTTGCATCCTCCTTTTCTTCTCTACTTCCTCCTCTTCCTTAAATTAACCTGTTCCTTCCACATACAATCATAAAATCTACACTAGAGAACTCAAAAAGCTCCCAGCCTCAGGAGGCAGCCCATGGTAAAACCGGGCTCCATCAACAGTGGTACGGCTGAGGAGCCACATGCGCTCCTCCAGTCACCCCGTCCAGGCCTCATCTCTCTGGCACCGTAGTCAGCACACCTCCCAAGCCCACAAAGAAGGAAATCCAGGCCAGTCCCCATCTGTTCCCGTCATTACACTGACAAGCATGGCATAGCTCCTCTTCATAAAGGAAAACTGCATTTCCTTAAAACACACTTTCTAGGTTTTCCTAATTCTTTTCATACAAATGAAGTCTGGTGCATTTTAAGATCCTTTCTCTAAACAGCCTCAAGTAATCACAGTGGAGCGCATGGGGCTGAGTCTTCAGCTACTGAGAAAACAGCAGCTGAAGGAACTTACTCATATGAATCCCTCTCACCAATAACCCCAACTGTTCCTTTACCCAAAAATGGCACTTATAATTCAGAAATTGTGCCAATAACTTCAACCTTAAAAATAGCATAATAATTTCCAGTGCTTCCTAAACTAACTGATATGGAAACCTTCTGAGGAACTCATTTAAAGCAGAGTCATCGTGTCCCACTCGTATTTAAGACAAGCAGGGAAATGGGTTTAAGGACTGGTGATGAGATGGAACCAAAGGCCAGCTGTTGTTTTTGCTGGGGATGATGTAGTTGCTATAGTTACTTCAAAGTACCGAAACCATCACTGCAGGGATACGGAATGATGCCTGAGACTTTAACATAAGAAAGGAATAAATGAAGTAAATGTGGCAAGACCCTGACCACCCTGACCGGTGACAGACAAGACCAGTGAGAGCCGTTGCATGAGGCTCTTACATCCTTCTCATCTTCTATTATTTTCTGTACTGTTGGGCCTTGAGCACATGAAGCAAACACTCTGAATATTGAGGTATAGCCCTACTCTACTTTGATGTAATTTTTAATCTCTTCATTTAAAACATGTCTTAAAGACTCCTTCCTAGATGCAGTATATATATGTGGGCCACCTGTTTTTGGCAAGTACCCTCACATTATTAGCCAACAGATAAGGTTCCGTCATGTTTCCCCCTAACAAGCTAAACTGAACAGTCCATAGGATCTTACTTTACGATGGCATTCTGGCAAGGGATCATGGCTGCCACTCCCTCAGCCTATCTGAGCACTGAGCTAGTCAACAATTCCTCTCCTGGCAGATACTTTTGATGGTGTTTTAAACCTTCTCAGTCTGTCTCTGGCTGAACTACAGAAGTTGGAACAACTGTACTGATCACTTCTTTTGGATATGGGTCTTCACAACTGATACTCTTCCTTCATAACTTCCCTTTCTTCATGTAAGCATTAAAAATCCAAGAGAAAAAGAAGACAGCCCAGGACCCGGGAGCACCTGGTAGGAAGAAATTTGTGCCCCAGACCCACTCAGAATACATTAGGTGTCAAGGCAAGATGAGCAGGGAGCAATGTTTCTCATCTTCCAGACTTTAAAAAGGCAACTGTCTTCAATGGTGTTCAAAGTAAGAAATGCACATTTACCCAAATCAAAACGACTTTTTCTACAGCTAGATATAAACATCTTCTTTCTCCAAACCATCCACCACATCTGTCTAATCTAAAGTAAGGCTCTGCATTTGCCTCTTCAAAAGGATCCTGGAAAGGCACCTTGAGGTAGAAGAAGTCTGAATGGACCACTGTTCATCTCCCAGGCTTATGTATTTGGTCCCTTACATTTTCCACCATCCTGTTAGTGTTGCGATTAGGTTCTTACTTTATTCTCAGCATAATATATTTTGCTTCCAGAATGCCCAGTAAAGCTGAAATTTTTCACTTAAAGTGATTTTTAAAATGTCCCCAAATATCTTAGAGCTTAGGTTTGGCAAGACAGTTTAATACATACAAAATGAACACACTTCATTTGTCAACACACACACAAACACACACTCATTCACTCACACTCACACACAGAGACATACACACACACACACAATGCCTCTTAAGTTTTCACTATTTTCTCCTCTCTCATACAGCTAATTTTTATATGTGCAGCTTACTTAAAATCTACAAATAATCTCAAACATGATTGTCACCAAGTATTGTAGAGCAGAGATGAAATGTATGCGGGTACATAGATTGTCAATGGTTACATTGGTTACATCACATTTCTTAAGAAACAGAACCTTTCTGCTCCTGTAAACTTTTTCTCACACTTTAAAGTGAGGTTAGTGCTGACATAAATTATTGCTACACTCACAGCTTGAATGTCTCCACTATGTTCGAGGTACATTTTCTCCATCCATCCTCCCAGTCCTTCCTTACTTGATTAAGAGCCAACCCAGCTCACAGCCCACACTGTCCAATGCTTTCATTAATGCTGGAATGACACCAAGTGACATTACAAAATATCAGAGATCACACTGTCTTCTTACTGGAGCACAAGAGTTTAACTTATTCTTCATGATATGAGTAGACTGCTCTTTAATTCTTCCAAGGAGGGTTATTCTGGAGACAGAAATGTCTCCCTAAATCCTCTTCCAGTACTATTCCTTCACATCTCCTGAGGCGCTGCTGTCTCGTCCACTTACTTCGGTCACGAAGAATCACCTTTCCTTCGGTGGAGTGTCGTAACGGTTTCTTATGCTCTTTGTCAACTGCTTGATAAACAGTTTGTACGTTTTTCCACAGTACGTGTGAACTGTCTTCTGTAATTCCAGTTCTAAAGGTTTTAGTAAGGAACGGACGGAATCATCCTCAAGAGAACACTAGAGAAGAAATATAACAGGCAACATACATACAAACATTTAGTTCTTCAGTCAGTTAAATATTAACAACTTCCACTTGCTATTTGCCATGAAGTACATTTAGCCAGTGCTATCACTGAATTAAACATGACTATTTTGAAAAGGGGCGAGAGCAAATCTCTGAAGACCAGGAGGCTTCGGAGAGAGGCAATGATAGGACTGCCCAAGCCAAGGGAAGAACACATTCAAGAGCATAAAAGATGCAGGGATGCTGAGGGCAGTGGCGCACGCCTTTAGTCCCAACACTCAAGAGGCAGAAACAGGAGGAGCTCTGAGATTCCAAGGCTAGCCTGGTCTATATAGGGAGTTTCAGGACAGCCAAGGCTACACAGAGAAACCCTGTCTCAAACAAATCAAACAAGCAAGCAAAAGGATGCTGAGGAACTGGCATAAAATGGCTAAACTTGTTACAGGCATCTGGGAGAAACTAGTAAAAGCTAGACTCACTTAGAGAAAAGGGCAGGGCACCTTCCCATTCGCTCCATTCCACTCCATCCCCTCTACCCACGCAGCCACACTGCTGATGCTGAGTTAGCCATGAACACCACAGCCAGAGCAGGAGAGTGAAATGACTCACTTCCCAAAGAAACCCAGAGACTTATTATAGTCTGGCTCTGTGCCTCCAGAAGGTCCATACGCTAGATTGGACCCTAGATTATTCAGGGACCCTGGGAGGTGGTGGTATATTTAGGAGGGGGATCTAGTAGAGGAAATTAAATCACTGGTGACATTCCTTAGAGGAGAAATGGAATGGGAACTACTCCTGTTCCTTCTCTTGCTTCCTCTGCTATCTGCTCTCATCATGATGTCATGTTTTATCACAGGCAATGGAACCAGGTGACTATGGACTGAAATTTCTGAAACTGAGCAAAAGAACAAATCTCCCTACACATAAACATGACAGACTCAAGCGTTTCTTAATATAAAGGGAAGTTGGTTGCCATACTGCATAAAAGGATCCAAGAATAGACACATATGAGAGTGGCTAAGTACTGCACTCTTCACAGGGCTCTATAGCGTATAACTATCTAGGAGGTAAGTAAGCCAGAGAACATCAATTAATTGCTGATGGGATGTTCTTGGCCACCTTCTACCTGTAATGTAAAACATATAGATATCTGAGATAAGACGAACTGAGATTATCCGTGAGGGTCACAGCACACCATGGGGAAGAAAACAAAGCTTCTCCAACCAGTTGGGACTGAACTAGAAGCTACCTCCCTGCTGGCTTGCTTCAGTATGGCTGGAAGATGCTATGCAGACCGATGGGAAGAAATCAGTTGGAGCAATTCTCAGAGACTTCATAAATGGTTACAGTGCTGAGAGTAAGTGCTGTTGAATGCTCACCACTAAATGAGCCATGTCACAAAAGGAGGGTGTGGGGATGTCAAAATCTGGATCGCTGTGGAACACTGTCCTCCAGTCATGACAGGGCTGTACCACAAAGTATCAGTGGCTCTGATTACCTACACGAGGCAAGACTGGGCAGAACACCAGTGTCATGGAGGGATGGAGTTAAGAGGTGGCACCACTCCTTAAGGAGTTAAGAGGCAAGTAATGGTTCCTAAACATGGAAGCTCTCTTTCCTACAGGTCTACATTTTCTTCACTAGTGTGCCCACGGTAAAATGAAAGGAAAGAGAGAGGAAGAGAGGGTGGAATGGTAGGTGGGTGACAGAGAGGGAGGGAGGGAGGGAAGGAGGGAAAGGACATGGAAGTAGAGGGACTACCTGGATAGAGGAAGGGATGAGAAGGACAACATGAGAGGGGATGAGAGGTGAATAGAGTAAAGTGCACATGTGGAAACATCCTCACCCTGTCATGATATATAATATGTGTGTGTGTGTGTGTGTATATATTATGTTATTATTATATATGCTCTATATTATATATGTTCTATGAGTGCTATCAATGCACCATTTAGAAGAGGTAAGCTAACAGTGACCTGGGCTGAGAAAAGCATGACAATGATACCTTCTTTTAGTAGTCATATAACAAGAGAACAAGAAGCCAAAGCTCTCCCCTACGACAGTGGTAGTGAATCTGAAAGGGAAGATGCACCTGTGCTCCTAGCCAAATCAGAAACACTTTCAGCATCAACACAACTTGAAGGAATTATAATCATCGGGGGTAAGTCCCCCAAAATCTAGAGTGGTTCTACGTGGGTCCCAGATGTGAACTGTGGGCACAACCTCACAACTCTAAGAGGAAACTACACACCTGTAAGCTAGCAGGAAGCTTTGGTGTTTACTATCAAAGGAGCTTAGGAACACGTGCAGATACACCTGAGCTTAAACATCGGTATAATGGTTAATAAATACCATTAGTCTTAATGGGAAAAGAATTGCAGTTCTTAGGTGTCAAGAAGATAGTATCTATAATTCAGGTTCAGAAATGCAGAGAGAGAAAACCTGTGACAAACCATGAAGCCAGGTCTTGGGAGCTGGTGACTTTACAATAAACGATAGGAAATTCTTTACACTATATTTACAAACTCCTCACGATATAGTATATTTTAAGTGAAAACTTTGAGGAAGCAAATCTTACATTTCTTAGTGCTTCATACATAGCTCTGAATGCTGGCTGCTTGTCGTCATGGTAAACCCCTCTGTTTCCATGAAGAATAAAGACTCCTTCCTCTTCTGCTTCTCGGCAGTTGCTTCCATATATACAGTGATCTGGTCGGTAATTCCATTGACATGGAAAAACAAAAAGGCTTTCTACAAGGAAGAAAAGTCAACAACAGGAAAGCGATAAAGCACACAATTCTTCAGAATCAACACTTGTAAATATTACCACATAAAAAACTATAGATGGTATTTAGATTTCTCCCAACCAAATCAATATTCAGATCTTTCTGAAGATATAGACAACCATTAATATAAGCAAAAATCAAACCTATGTGTTTCCTACAGTACAAAGGATTGAATTGAGGACACTGTATCTGCTAAGCAAGTACCCTACCACTGAGCTAACCCCAGACCATTGCTTCTTGCTTTCTGATTTTTAGTCTGTGATTGGTTTTAGAAATGGAAAGAATTAAAGGAATTTAGGTGATTACCTGGATTATGAAAAAACATGATATTTAACAGATCTTGATCACCCCACGTGATGTTTAGTTTGTATTTCTTAAGCAATGGCATAAGTATGTCTCCCCACTGTAGCCTCGCGGTGGTCATATCGTTCTGTTGATAAAAGCATTGGAAAGTTTTAGCATTCACATTCCTGGGGCAGCATGACAGCTCCCATTCTTCCCTTAGAACCATTACAAAGCCCAAAGAGAATGGAAAGTCCCTTAGTTACAAACCATGTGTCCTGTACAACCCTCCATGTGAGGAGGCTGCTGGTCTAGGAGGGAAGGCCACACTGACGGGGAGACAGGGACCAAGCTAATGAGGCAGACAAACGACCAGCACAGAGCGGCATAGTAGCTCACCTGTCCATGTTAAAGTAAGAACTGTGAAAAGTGGTTCCTTGTTTTGTTTTTTGAGACCAGGTTTTACTGGTAGTCCGGGGCTACTCTCAAACTGATGATCTTCCTGTGTCTGTCTCTGGGAAGCCAAGATTACAAAACTGTACCACCAAAGCCATCTTTGAAGTTCGTGGCTTGGTATGGCTGGGTTGCTGTGTATGTCACTACAGATGTCCCTGGCTCCCTATGGGTGTGAGCAGAGATTTGTCCACACCATCCCAGGAAAAATCACCAAGCAACCAACCTTTCACTGAGACTTCTGTAACGTATTACTCTAAGATTGTGGAGGACTACAGTACCACTAGTACATAAAATTCATCAATTTTTTGTTGTTGTTGTTCTTTATTTCTCACCCTCTATAAACTTATTTTTGTGAAGCTTCTTTCTTTTTTCTCTTTTTATACACAGTCTTATATAACTCAGGCTGGCTTCGAACTCATGGCTGAAGAGCAGCTCTTGCTTCTCTCTGCCTCCCAAATGCTGGGGAAGCATACTGCTTATTAGCGTTAAAACTTGAATTGTATGTATTTTATTTATTAATTTCCAATAATTTTCTTTAAACTTCCAAAATAACAGTGGTCTTGACGGGGAAAAAAAAAATCACATGCCAGACATTGTTCTGAGTACTTCTTACCAGGTCAAC
>JADRCC010437755.1:0-11910 GCA_019843855.1 Hylomyscus alleni
ATAGTTAAGAAGAACGACTGAGGGACGTGGCAGGGCAGTCCCTGCATGGAGACCCAGAGGTGCCATTGTGTGAAGTTGTGAAAGTGAAGCATGCATTACATTAAAGACACCAAGATGATGGAGATGCCAGAGCCATTAGACATCTACCTAGGAGAGCTGCAGACAGGAAACACAATCATCCCAATAGTAAGAAATGTGTTACAGTCAGCAAAGCTGGAAGGGGGAAGCCATCTAAGCCCTTTGACAACAAACAGAAAGCTACAGGATTTAGAGTTTGTACTGCTGGGTTTTAGTCCTGCTTTTATTCAGTATTTTCTCATTATGTTCCCCCCATTCCTCCCCTTGGAACAGTAATGTATATTTGTTATGTGTTGGAAATATGTAATTTGATTTTAATTTTCAGGGGGCTATTATGAAGAGATTGCCTTGCATTTCGGAAAAGACTTTGGACATTGACTCTGTATTGAGGTTGAAAAAACTATAGGGATTTTTGAACTTAAATTAACTGTTTTTTGTATTATGATATGACCACAAGCTTATGGGAGCCAGGGAGTGGAATGTGGTATTTTAAATGAGGAATGCCTCCAATAGGCTCACATATTTAAATACATGGTCTCCAGATGTAGCTGCTTGTGTTCTGATGCTAATTGGGTCCCCCAAATTGGTTTTCATGAGAGGGTATGCACGTAGCTTCTGGGAACCTGCCACCAGTTAAGTCTGATTGGTAAATAAAGATGGCAGCAGCCAATAGCTGGGGAGGAGAAAGAGGCAGGATTTAGGGATCCAGGGCTTGAGACCATGAGGAAGAGGAAGAAGGAGATCTGCCATGCCTTAGGAGAATGTGGAAGAAAGGAGACATGGGGCCACCATGGAAGGGTAATAACATATAAGGGCAGGAGGAGCAGAGCTGTCATGTAAAGGGGCCAAGAGAACACAGCCCAGAAGGCTGTGTAATTGGATCAAGAGCAGCCAAGATGGAACATAGAAATTAGTAAGTAGTAACTTGGAGTTATCAGTCAGGAAGGTAGGTTCTTACAGCATGGAAGTTAGGCAGTTGCCCAGCTATTGTACTGCTTAAGGCAGATTAAAATATAAAGGCTTTGTGTGTGTGTGTGTGTGTGTGTGTGTGTGTGTGTGTGTGTGTGATTTGGGAATATAAACCACTGAGGCAGGTAGTAACCCCGCACCAGGATTTAATATTGCATCCAGATGGTAGAACTGTTTGAGAAGGATTAAGAGGTGTGGCCTTATTGTAAGAGGTGTGTCACTGGGAGCAGGCTTTGAAGTTTCAAAAGCCCATGCCTTTACCAGCAGCACTCTCTCAGCCTCATGGTAGTGTCTCAAGAAATGAGGTCTCTAGCCATGTTCATTGCTGCTCCATTCACAATATCTAGGAAACAGATTATGATAGGCATTATTCATCTTCTCCACTGTGGGACATGTCATTGTATTCCTAATACTTGTGTTATTGACAGTATTTCTTTGACTCTTGAGGGAGTGATGAAGGCTTTCAGTGTAGCTGTTTTTGTTTATTTCCATCATGGGTCCCTCATGCATCTCCAAAGACTTACATGTAGTCTTATTTGAACTTGAAGCCCTTTAGGCAAGGTGTAGGCTTGAGAGAATTGCAAGTATCATAGCATAAAATCTCCAGAAAAGGGAACCAGGATTGGCCCCACCTCTGCCCACATGCAGAGACACCTAAGAGGAACCAGGTCTCCTGGAATGAGTTTTCATAGACTTGGCTGTGCAGACATGACCAAAGATGAAGAGAGATAGGAGTACATGCATGCATACACATACACACACACACACACACACACACACACACACACACAGAGAGAGAGAGAGAGAGAGAGAGAGAGAGAGAGAGAGAGAAGCAAACTGAAGAAAGAAAACAAAACCTTTACTTTGCTAAAAATAAACATAGCATTTCTTAGGCTGAAGAAAGATTAATAATTTAATTTTTATAACACATAGTATAGTAATATATTATATATTACCATATAGCAGCTTCCAAGGTTGTTGACAGGGTTAGTGGGTTTTGCTTTTTATATTGCTGAGGATCAAGGTAAATGGGTCATTTTGACAGCTATATCTGCTCATGAGGAACGGTGAGATGAGAGATGAAAAAACTTAATAACAAGTATGTTTCAGTCTTACATAACACCCAATCTCTAATCTGTAAATACTATCAAATTCCTGGCCCACAGATATTATTGCTAAACATCGTCAAATAAAGAAATGCATTTGAACCTTTTAACTCTTAGCAACCATTAAGTCATCATCCAACTATATCATTACCACTTGCTTCAGAGAGAGTAGAGACTAATGACGGAAACAGCTACATTAACCTTTTTTCCATGTGAAGTCCTTGATGATACTCAGCCATTAGGCACACTGAAGTAGAATTTAACATGATACAAAGTCTGAATTGATCCAGGCAGCAGCTAATACACAACTTGTTTATTGAAAATAATTGGTATGCTCGCTTTAACATCTACAGCCGTATATGCCTTTTTTCTTCATTGGGATGTTACATTCTCCTGACAAAGGTCATGACTGAGAGAGGGTGTCATTGATATAGGATCCCTTCAGACTGGGAGATCTGCAGAGTTCATACTTTATTCAAGTTGAATGAGAAGCTGTGGTGGATTTTGAGAGGGGCAAGGTGTGATCAAACCACACCAGGATTTCATTTTGTTGTTTGTGTTTTTTAAATCTCTGTCTACAGCTGCATAGAGACTAGACCTGGGGTGGAGCTATTAAAGAGAGACCTTCAGAAGTAAGAGATGTTGAGGTAGACAGGAGGGGACATCTAAAGCATTCCAAACAAGAGACAGAGAGAAAAGGGATACGGAAGGCATCACTCATTTGGTTTGGTTGATCTCAAATTTGAAGTTTTACTATTTTCATTTCCCAAGCCCAATAAATATCAAATTGTGATCACTGGAAAACAGCAAGTTAAGTGAGCAAAAGTTCCTTTGTTCTTCTCTCTTTACAGCATTGCAGATATTGGGGAAATAACTAAAAAGGAATGCTGTCTAGTAGAAGCATCAATAATTGTTCTGGAACAAATTCTGTCTAACATGACTCAATAGGCTTAATGAGATTCTTCAAACAGCCTGTTTAAATTAGACAAATCAAGACTTAAATCCATAAAATGATTAATTAGGCAGTTAGTTTTAAACATTGATTTTGTTTCCCCTCAGTCACACACCACCTCTTTGTGTTGTGTTGTACTTTTGCCGTTGAACTCAAATCTTACGTGAGCTCAGCCATCATTCACTGATGTACCACTGAGCTAGATCCACACCCCACATGTGGTTTTTATTGCTTTATTTTGAGACAGAGCCTTGCTAAGTTGCTCAGGCTAACCTCAAATTTGTAATTGTCTGGCCTCAGCCTCCCTAAGGACTGCAGCTTCGTGCCTCTATACCCAGTTGAACTATCAAAATGAATAAATATTGATAAATACCATAAACAATTTTACTTAAGATATATCAAGTATATGGAAAGTGTTGGTTTATTTCATTTTTTTAAATAAAATTGTACTTACTATTTGGAATTTTCATGTATGTATACAATGTACTTTGATCTTATCTTCACACCAATACTTCCTTTCAACTTCCCTTAGAACCTACCAATCATTTCCCCCTCCCCCAATTTCATGTCCTTTTTATTATTATTTTTTATTATTATTATTATTATTATTGCTGTTGTTGTTATTAAAATTTATTATTATATTAGTAGAGGAAGTAGTAGTAGAGTTATTATCATCACCATCATCACAATCACCACCACCACCACCATCATCATCATCATTATCCCCCTGCATCCAATTAGCTCTGATTATATGAATTTGGGGCATCTGATCAGGCATGGGCAACCTACCAGCAGCCACATCCACAAAGAAAAATAACTCTTCTTCACTCAGCATTCATCCAGTGCCGGAACAGGTCCTTGGCTAAGGGTGAGGCTTCTCCCACTCATACTAGAATCCTTAGTGGCTTGATCTCGTGCAGACAACCAGCGATGCTATGAAGTGTGCATCAGGCAGCTTATGTCCGGGACACAGCGTTTCCCAGCTCTCCTCCTAATCCTCTGGCTCTTTTGTTCTTTTTTCTCACTCTTCCACGCTGATCCCTGGGCCCTGGATTGGGGGGGAGGGGAGGGGATAATATTGATGACCTATCTATAATTGATTTCTGCCATCCCTTATTCTCAGCACTTGAGCCAGTCGGGAATCCCCGCACTGCAGAAACCACTACTCACTGCAGAAAGCTTTCCTGACTGTGATTTTGAATCTGAGTATAAATCTATGTATGAAGAGGGTAGTTTGTGCCTGGCAATGGGCATCAGAGAGGCTTCACCCGGCAACTGATGGAAACAGACAGAGACCCTAGACAGAGCTCAGGGAATCCGGTGGAAGAGAGGGAAGAAGGATTGTAGGAGCCAGAGTGGACAAGAACACCGCAAGATAACCCACAAAATCAACTAACCTGGCCTCACAGGGACTCACAGAAACTGAACCACGGAGCCTAGATGGGTATGAGCCTGGATGGGTCCTCTGCATATATGTTTTGGTTGTGTAGTTTGGTGTTCTTGTGTGACTCCCAACAGTAGGAGCGGAGCAGGGGCTGTCTCGGACTATTTTGCCTGCCTTTGGAACCCTTGTCCTCATACTGGTGGCCTTGCCCAGCCTTAATACGAGGGAAGGTGCCCAGTCTTACTGCAACTTGATATGCCATGTTTGGTTAATATCCATTGTTGCCTCCCCTACCCAGTTCAGCCTCCAGACTTTGGCAGGTTTCCGCCTGAGGCGGTCACCTGGGGAATTAAAACAAAAGACTCTCTGCAGACTATCAGCCTATCTCTGAAAGAAGCTGCCTGGGAAGTTCACAAGATACAACTAAGATACAACTACGCCTGCGACAACACCTACTGAAGGTAGGTAGGTAGATGCCTGAAGACATCCCAGCGGCTGGTGACCTTTGCCCCTGACTCCTTCCTGACTCCTTCCACAATGTTTATGTTATGCAAATATCATTGTAACCTAGAGATCCAATTTCGGTTTCTCTTGTACACATAAATGCTGAACCCCACAAGTAAAGTACGAAGTCTTGCTTGGAGCTCAACTTGACTTCACGTCCTTTTGTTCTCGAACCCTGTGTTTCAGGTCCTTTCTTTCTTTGACTGAGAGAGCCCAAAGTTCGTGAAACTGCGGAACAGTTTCAATCCATAGAAGGCCTGTCCTTTTCTGAAGAGAAATGAATAAGGGGTTGATGGGGGAGGGGAGGAGCTAGGAGGAAAGGAGGGAGGGGAACCTACAGTGGGGTATAAAACCAATTATTATTGTAGTGGTAGTGGTGGTGGTAGTAGTAGTAGTAGTAGTAGTAGTAGTAGTAGTAGTAGTAGAAATAGTAGTAGTTTGACATGAATACTACACAAACACCACCAGTAAGTACCTCCCTAGGTCCTATGATCTTCCCGACATTCTTTAAATCTAGCTGGAAATCAGATCTGGTCTATAATCCCATATACAATTGGGCGGATGAGTATGCTCTTTGATTTGTTACTTATTTCTGAGAATCACCTTATACTCTTCCTTAAGTTCTAAAACATGTCTCTGTCTCTCAGGGTAACTTATAAGTATTTTCACAAAATCAGACTTTAAAAAGCCAGAAACTAAAGTTGAAAGTTGACTTATTCTAAAGGATGAACCTAGAGATGTCCTTCAAACAGACAGAATGTAGGAAATGTAGTGGCATGGCACTTCTATGGGTAGTCTACAAATGATGCATTTGTCCTCCTGGTGTTTTCTCTCTCTCTCCCATTCCCTCTCTCCCTTGCTCTCCTCCCCACTCCTCCCTCCCATCCCTCTTTTCTTCCCTCTCTGTTAATTTCTCCAATAGGAACTCATGTCCATGTTCTGAGCTATGCCATATACAGGACTGTGTACAAAAAAAATACTCAGAGCAACTTCTGCCCCAAAGCCACAGAGGGGAACCAAGGACTCAGTCCAATATCTCTTGGGGAAGTGATTCCTTGACAACACTACCATTAGTGAGCTTTGCAGCCTCCTCACCACGAGAGCCTAGGATAAGACACAAGATGTGATCAACACTGATGGATCACACCCCACTAGAAACCCTGGACCAGATATACACAGAAAGACTGTACACAGATTTCTACAACGATGACATATGGATACTGCTGCTTCAAGACACCAAAGGTGTATAAGTTAGTTTATACACAGCAGTATCTAAGTAAAACCAACTGTTAAGGAAGGGTGTGGTTCACCAATCAAAACATAAAAATTCTAAAAGCCAGTAAAGGGTCTTAGCTGTTTGTACATTATGCATATCAAATGTCCTATTCATATGTATCAGAACATATTTATTAATGAATACATAGGAAAATATTAAAATAAAGAGATACATACTTTAGCAACAAAGTCTATTGCTTTGGGGTTATTTATTGCAAATTTTTAGCTGGTAAAAACTTACATAATTAGTAATGTTTTAAAAGTCCTCTGAGGTAAATGATGATATATGAAATCTTATAACATGTACGAGTAACATCCACATTAAGGGGATATGATTAAGTGACTTATTATTATTAATCAGTAACTAGTACCAAAGTAAAGACTGAAAATTACTCAACATCTAGAAAATGTTCCCCTTTGATTTCCACATTGTTTACTCTCTGGAATGTATAGAAACAGATATAGTCAAGATTTCAACCACAAATGGCAACAATATGGATAGGACATGATTTTTTAGGCCAAATAGGCCTGCTCTGTGGAAATATTCTTCAGAGTGGCATGGTTCATTTGATATTGGAATGGTTCATGCTGTCCACTGCAACTTATGACCCATGAAATAGAGTTGGCAAATAAAAAAAACAGAATGTCTGATTATATCTTAAATGACATATTAACAATGAATGGATTTTAATGTGTTTCCCAGCAAGCCATTTGTCATTTATCACATTTTCAAACCAAAGTGATGTTATGGGATGTGTCCATCCTAACTACATAGGTTAAATTCTCCACCACTCTTCTGACTATATTGAAGGGCTTTTAAGTACACTTAAGTGAAATCATAAGTGCTGGATCCTATCCGAGTAGGGTGAGTGGGCTCACCAGAAGAGGAAAGGAGATAGACAGAGATCTATCCATGTGTGTACACTGTGGTGGTTTGAATATGCTTGGCCCAGAGGTGTGGCCTTGTTAAAGGAACTGTGACACTGTGGGATAAGACCCTCATCCTAGCTTCCTGGAAGCCAATCTTCTCCTAGAGGCCTTCAGATGAAGATGTAGAACTCTCAGCTCCTCCTGCACCATGCCTGCCTAGACACTGCTATGTTCCTGCCTTGATGATAATGGACTGAAGCTCTGAATCTGTAAGCCAGCCCCAATTAAGTGTTGTCCTTATGAGAGTTGCCTTGGTCATAGTGTCTGTTCACAGCAATAAAACCCCAACTAAGACACATACCAAAAGGCCATGTGAGAACGTGGTAACAAGGTAGCCACTGGAATCAGGAAACTCTCACCAGAACTCAAACCAGCTTTGGACTTATAGATTCAGAAATGGGAGAGAACATATTTCTGCCTAGTCAATAGTACTTCCAAGCATTCTATGAACTTAATTGACAACTTGATTACTTGTCAACACAATTAGGGAGGCCAGATAAGAGTGAAAAGGGAAAAGAGAAGGAAAGACTCCATTCTTTGATGCCTATGCTGTCCACATGTTCCTTCCTATATCCAAAACAAAAAAGACTAACTGGCTGTCAACTTTCAAGGCATACTATGCTCCCTGCTGCACATTTGATGGCTTTTAATATTTATCTTCATAAATATTTCTCTTGTATGTATGTGCATGTGAGTGTATGTATTGTATGTGTATAAGGAATAAGGTCAACTCAGAGAAAAATAGTCCTCAGGTGATTATTTTCAATGCTGTCCTAGAGAAAAATTTCCTTCACAACACATTTGTCTTAATGAAGGTATAAGAGTCATAACTAGGTCAGGGGGACCAAACCAGAATAGAGGCATTCTTTATTTACCTCAGCCCTCAACCCCAATCTCCAGACTTGTAAGATCAGGAAACTCCTCTATCAGTAGATACTTAGGAGAAGGAACATAGCCACTAACGTTTCCTTGCAACTAAATCTGAGGTGCCAAATTTACCAGGTGTACATAGGGACTGAGGCGGGGACAATATCACTTGGTATAGAAGTTTAATGTGCATCTTAGTGGTGGCACTCACAAAGAAGCCCTAGCCAGTAAGTATGTTGCTTACTGCAGTCTCTAGAAGGAGAGAATAACATGCCTTTGAGGAAATGGTAGGTATGGTTAGACGTCTCCTAAGAAACGGAGTGTCCATGTCTATACTTCAAAAGATTTTAATGATAAAACTACTTCCTCATCTCTTCCACGTGGTAAAAATAAGGAAGCCAGTAAGAGACCATCACCAAGAGGAAATTACCACTACCTATGAGCCCAAAGGATCAAGGGAAGGAAAAAGTGATTCCCAAACCCAGAGAAAGTTGCTACACAGAGATGTGCTCTTCCCAAGAAGAGGTGTAGTCATAGGGAAAAGGAGGCCACTGAAGGAACAGAGGGAATAAGTGCCCCTTCTCTCCTCCAAGCTCTGCCATTCATCACACTCAATCTGTTAAAGGAGCCCATGTGACACGGTGTAGAAGGTCACTGCCCCGAGGACGCAATGGGGACAGGGACCTGCAGAGGTCCGACTGGTTCCAGAAAAGAACAAGGCAAACCTGCCTCAGGACACTTTGTTTCTGAGATGCACAGCATTGCTTTTTGAAATAGCAGAAGCCTGTATTTTGTTAAAGAATTCCATGAACATCCATCAGAGTTCAATAAATCTTCAAAGTCAAGTGCATTACTTGTCAAATACTTGGGCATAAAACTCTTTGCCAGATTCTGGGGTGACAGGCTGACCATGACAATAGCTAGTATTTGTGGCTCACCTGCCACACTCCAGATCCAGCTAAGTGCTTTGTGGACATTGTTTTACTATATTGTGCACCAACTCCATGACTACAGGAGTTGGATTATGTTTCTTTAGTATTATTTAAATCTGCCTCATAATATGCATTAGTTGCTTAATGTTAGCCATCCAGATTGGAATTCACATTGATCTCACTGCAAATCTTGGTCCCTGGCTTCAAAGAATTCATAGTTCACTGGAAAAAACACTGGTTACTGAAGGAAGGCTAGGTCGTTAAATATATAATAGGTGGACAGATAATCAATATATACATTTTTAGACAGATGATAGACAGAAAAAGAGAGAGATGATAATCAGCTGGTAATAGATATTATTATTGGATTAGATTAGATAGATGATTGATAGATAAATAGGTGAAAGTAGATAGATAGATAGATAGATAGATAGATAGAGAAACAGAGAATGCTCTTTCCACAAGGTGACCTTCTAGAAAGAATTACATGAACTATGATAAGTGGATGCACCTGAAAGCCAGGACATGAAAGGAATTCCCTGGCATGTCCACATTATCTCTGTGAGAAAGGCAAAGGCCTGAGAGGAATATCCTTGGCTCTTTTCACATGACCCAAGATAGTAAAACACAACATCAGGTGTATTTTCTCATTGTACTTATATTTGCATAAACTGTTAAGTGTCACCTAATGTGTTGCTTGCTTTAGTAATAAAAATGAGAACTGTCTTATTTGTACTACACTTGAGCTCAAACACTTGGAGTTCCCTGGTACCCCAAGCAAGCTTTCAGCATATTCTCTAATCCATGAAGATTGAACCTTTTTGGCCATGGGTCAGGTCAACAGGTGACAGATAGAATGAGATTACACAGATGACTGATTGATTGATTGATAATAAATGAAAATAAAGAATGGATAGATAGACAGACTGGTGATAGTCAATCAAGAATGGCCCCATAGATTCATGTGTTTGAATGCCTGGTAACCAGGGACTGACAGTGTTAGGAAGTGTGGCCTTGTTGGAGCAGCTGTGGCTTTGTGGAAGAAAGGGTGGCACTGAGGGTGTGCTTTGAGATCTTAGAAGCTTAAGCCAGGCCCACTAACTCACTCTTTCTTCCAGCTGTCTTCAGATCCAGATGTAGAACTCTCAGCTTCTTAGCTCCCTCTCCAGCACCATGTCTGCCTGCGTGCCTCCATGCTTCCTGCTATGACGATAATGGACTAAACCTCTAACTGTACGCCAGCCTCAACTAAATGTTTTCTTTATAAGATTTGTTGTGGTCATGGTGTCTCTTCACAGCAACAGAAATCCTAAGATTAATAAAAAAACTTTAACTAACTTAAATGAGATTAAATTAAATAAATGTTTGATAGATGAAGATAGGAGAGAGATGATTGATAGATAGATGATAGACAGATGATATATCATAGATAGATGATAGATAGATAGATAGATAGATAGATAGACAGATAAATGATAGATACATAGATGATAGATACATAGGTTGACAGATAAATGATAGATACATAGATGATAGATACATAGGCAGACAGACAGACAGACAGGTAAAGAGATAACCAAATTTTATGGAATTGTGGGAGAAGATTGGGACAAAATGGAGATGTAAGTCAGTGCTAGAATGGCAGCACTTCACAAAAGTCCCCCAAAAGAAATATAATGGGAAAAGTAACCCAGAATACAGAGAAGAGAGAGGGGCAGGCGGTTTGTAAGAAAGCCATGGGGAATACAGACTTTATTGTAACACTTGGCATCTGTGCTATCACAAGTACATTGTCTTCAGCTTTGTAGTTGGGCATTCTGCCCAAAGCTCACATCCTTACCTTACCTCAATTCCAGCTGTATTCTTAGACTCCTTTTCAAAACTGCCCTGAAATCCTTCTTCAGCAACAAATGTCTTACAGATGGTTAAACATTAAGTTGAAGAAACTTGAATAAAATGATTAATAGGGGAAATTTTTTCTAAAATTACATTTTGGCTATATTGCTTGGGAAGACTCAAATGAAAAAAATAAATTTTCTTAATTATGTTTTCTTCAATCTGTAAAAGACCAGGACCCCTGTAGTTTTCCTAATGAGTTATCAGCACACACTGTTTCCTCAGGAAGCCCATGTTCATCCAAGGGTCAGGAAATTAACTGAGCGGAGTTCCATCTCCATCATACAAATAGCATGTGAGTCAGAGGGAAAAAAAACAAAACAGGGAAGTAAGCATGGGGGCGGGTATCCTGGTGGGGATGCCCTAAACCTTCATTATAGTAAGAGAGAGGCAGAAAGTGGGTGAGGAATCAGAAAACATCGCATAGAGCACCTGAAATGAAAACATTTCCATGGCACGGGAGTAAAACAGGAGGGAAAGAGGGCTCTGTCCTACCCTGTCCGGCTCCCTAGGAAAGATAAACCTATAATCTGGATCTAACTAAGCTAAGAGATTTAATAAGTAGTGCAGTTTGAAAGCCTATCAAGCACTGATGTGAATAGGGGGAGGGAAGCAGTGGGAGAAATCTGCTGAGAAAAGCATTTGCTTAGGTGCATGAAGGAGAGAGGGAGAGGGAGAGACAAAGAGGGAGAGAGGGAGAGAGAAAGAGAGAGGGAGGGAGAAGGAGAGAAAGGGAGGGAGAGAGAGGGAGAGAGAGAGGGAGAGAGAAAGAGAGAGGGAGAGACAGAGGGAGAAAGAAAGAGAGGGAGAGGGAGAGAGAGGGGGGAGAAAGGAAGAGAGGGAGAGAGAAAGAGAGAGGGGGAGGGAGAGAGAGGGAGAAGGAGAGAGAGGGAGGGAGAGAGAGGGAGAGAGAGGGAGAGAGAAAGAGAGAGAGGGAGAGAGAGAGAAAGAAAGAGAGGGAGAAAGAGAGGGAGAGAGAAAGAGAGGGGGGGAGGGAGAGAGGGAGAGGGAGGGAGA
>JADRCC010437841.1:0-23400 GCA_019843855.1 Hylomyscus alleni
AAAAAAAAAAAAAAAACACTGAAACACAGCACAGAAAATATTCAGAAATCCCAATGCCCTACGACAAGATTTAAAAACAAACAGATCCTGCTGGTGCTAAGAGTAGAGCCCGGGTTTAGAGATGAAGTTTCTTGCAAGTAGGGGTAAGGCTGTCTTTGGAGAATCGGTCCATAATGTGAATCTGCTTCTGAAACACAGATTTGGGTTTCTAATACAGTTCAGTGGCAGAGCAAAAAAACTTAACCAGGTTTGAGGTCCTGGAACTCCCCTACTCCAATCCAAATTTATTGTGCAAATGCAAAAACTGGCAAGGCTTGGTAGCAAATACTTCCACTCAGCCTTAGTTAAATGGTCTTCAAGGCAAGTCATAGCCTAACCCTGCTCCGGACCAACCTGACACCCATGGCTTTTTGTGTGCGCATCTGCTAAAGTTAGTTGAATCCTACTTAATTTAAATCCTATCCTGAAACTGAAGCTCCAGGCCCAGGCATCTATATTTAATCATCCATCTATCAAAAGCATCTGGGGGAAGGGGGAGAGGGAGAGAAGTCGACTTTGTTCCAAGCTGTGGAAACTGACATGTTCCTTCTGCTTTTTTTTTTTTTTTTTTTTGACACAGGATTTCTCCATGCTATAGCTTTTGTCTGTTCAAACCTCACTTTATAGTGAGGGTGGCTTTGAACTCAAAGGGATCCACCTGTTTCTGCCTTCAGAGTGCTTGGGACCAAAGACATGCACCACCTCAACTGGCTAAAAGCTGACATTTTACACACACACACACACACACACACACACACACACACACACACACGAACCTCCCAACTACCTCATCCTGTTGTCACCTAAAGAATCTCAATCCAAGGTATTATAAATAAAGCAAAACCCAAAAGTCACATGAGTGGTAGATAAAGTAGTAGATAAAACTAAAATCCAACACCTTTTCTGTAAACTAGGCCTATGTTCTCATCACACAGTAATTTAGGTTTTAGATTTTAAGTAGCATTTTAAAGTTTCTAATGAAACTAAAGATTCATTTCTACTTAAATTTCTTTTCATCCAACAATCCCCATCATTTTTTAACTATATCAAAAATTTATGAGCTTAAATAATTAATTTGTCTGACACATTTCCATTAGAGGATGATGATGATACAGTCATCGGATTCTATGTCCACTTGTGTGCCTTTTGTTGTTATTGTTGTTGATGTCGTTGTGCTAGGGTATGGAATCTAGGGCCCTACAGAAGCACACCATCACTGAGCTCTACTGTTAGCCACAAACTCTTCTAAAAGACCAGAAGATGGAGGTGTAGAGGCACAATATAACAATATCTTTACACCTCTCTAGCTTTTCAGTAATTAAGAAATAGCAAAAATAAGAAAATTAAACAATGGTGAAATTTTTCCTATCTTTACAAAAAACCCTCTAATGTTAGGATTCAGTAGTAATGTCTATGTAATACAGAATGTATCATTCCCATGTAAGTCACTCGTGTTAAAAACTTTATTATAAATATGACACACACACAAATACAGGCATACAGAGACACACATCTTTAGTAATTCTAGAAAGTGCAATGTTTGCTGTAGAATTTACTGGAAAGAAAATGAATTTATAGCTAGACTTCCCTGGAATAATTATTCGTCATCTTAGTAGGTTAGTCACAGTTACAAGAAACTCTTCTTTTCATAAACACCCCACACAAATACTAGCAGTATCTAACTTTTTTATAAAACAGGAGAAATGATTTTTCTAGAAGCCCATATCTGTGCAGTTTCTCATTCATTTCTTTATTAATTTGTAGTTGTGTGTAAGATATTTAAAAATTAAAAGAATCGTACATGAGAGAAGAGAAAGAAAACGTCAATTAAATAATACAAGGCCAGAGGCTTTGCATCATTAAAAGAGTAGATTGTTTCTATACTAAGCTCATGAGCTCATGCAGAATTTAATTGAGGATTTAATTTGCAGCAACATGACTGAACACAGAGTACATTATGTACTACAAAATAAGCCAGGCAAAGAAGACAAAAGTTGCATTACATACTTATATGTTGAATCTGAAAAGTCACTCATGAAAGCAGAGAACAGAGTGGTGGTTACAGAGATTGAGGGTGTGGAGTGATATATGACGATAGGGAAATATTGGCTAAGAGAAGAAGAAGGGTGAGGGAGAGGGAGCAGCTGTGGAAGATGGGGACTTGGTGGAGAGAGGGTCAGATATTGGGGTGTAAAGTGAATAAATTAAAAAATGGAAAAAGAGGCAAGTTTTAGTGTTATTTTTATTTATTTATTTATTTATTATTGGACATTTTCTTTATTTATATTTCAAATGTTTTCCCCTTTCCAGGTATCCCCTTCTGAAACCTCCTATTCTATCCCCACTCCCCCTGCTTCTATGAGGGTGCTCCCCTACCCACCCACTCCGTTCTTCAATTTTATTTTTAAATTAAAATACTTGTGTATTATTTGAAAAGGTATCTGACTTCCCAATTTCTTTTATGAATAGTCTTTTAGAAAGAGGCTGTTTACTATTTATTTTTAATCTTTTATACTGATTGAAAAAGCCAATGCCGCCGGGCGGTGGTGGCGCATGCCTTTAATCCCAGCACTTGGGAGGTAGAGGCAGGCGGATTTCTGAGTTCGAGGCCAGCCTGGTCTATAGAGTGAGTTCCAGGACAGCCAGGGCTGTAAGAGAAACCCTGTCTCGAAAAACCAAAAAAGAAAAAGAAAAAAAAAGCCAATGTCCAACTATGAATACTGAAAGAATTTGAGGAGCTGTGGAGTTGTTATCTTAAATTGCAGATGTTATTATTAATATTCGTAACTCCGATAAGATTAGATGGCCTACTGTTATCTCAAATAGTTTGAAGCAAGTGGGAAAGCAGTTCAGCTGCATTCACACACATATAATTTAACACAAATATAAATAATATAATTATAAGAAGAATAATATAATTATAAGAAGAATAATGACATTGTGTCACAATGAAAAATTTTGATAGATTAAAAAAATTTATAAAATTGTTCTAACATTATTTTACTAGAAATGTAAAACAGTATTCAAACACATGGACAAATGTTTCTGTTTATTTATTCCATGAGAATCTTTTATAGGTCTGTCTTCAATTTGTAAGGGTGATTAGAGTACAATACACTATTAGTATTCAAGGTAATAAAGCATTGATTAAAAGTTATCATTTTACTTTTACTCAAAATTCCAAGATAATCTTAACTACAAACCATGTGCCTTCCAGTAAATGCTTTGATTTGTCAAGTATAACAAATATGGATGTCTCTTTCCTTAAAAGAGACAAAAATGGAAAATAAGCTCATGAAACCCTTTAAACATGACAAAATCATTAACATCAAAGCAAAGATTTTATAAAATTTGGTAGACAACATATTGACAGAAATGCTCATATAAACAAAGGAGACCATTCATTGCTCACTGGGTGCCAGGCACATATACATAAGTTGTGGGCTTCTGGAGATTGCTATATAAATACAGCACACTCGTTGTTAAGAAGGAGATAAAATATAGCATGAAATATTAATTGCAGATATCAATATTCATTCTATGACATGAAGTATTTTCTCGAGAAATTAAGCCCAGAAGAAAGGATGGTGAGTATATTGAGGGAAAATAATTCTAGGTGCTTAGGCAATAGTCATCCTGGAAGAATACTTACTGGTTTCAACATGCAGTTTCCCTCATGGGAGAGCTAAGTAGAACCTGACAAGGAAGTAATGAAATGAACTAGTAAAAATAACAACTGGCCAGTTCTCAGCAATAGAGGATTGATTTCAACATATTCAATGCAATTTCGAATAGACAACTGTGCGGACTTTGTGTTAAAAAGACAAATACAAAAACACAGTGTCAAGGACAATGTGGAGTTGTTTGGTTCTTAATTCCAAGATTGTCAATCATTATGACTGTAAATGGTTTAAAGGTTCAATATTAAGAGACGCAGAATTATTTCTTAATTGTACGTGGAAACATTATTCAATGAACAAAAAGAAAAAGATAGTCATTCATTGTCCTTTCCATTTCTTTCTATAAGACTACAGACTTCATCACAGAACATTCTGTTAACAGAATGATATTAAATCTGTAGGGAACAGAATACCCTATGATATCAGAATGCAAATAATGATATACATATGGATTACTTTCTGGGAAGCTGCAATTGTAAAGAGAAAGTAGTGATATTATTACAGATTATTAAACTCATGAAAACACACAAAATTAAGAGAAACTGTATAAAATATTTCATTCATCCATATATATGCTTCCACAGAAAAATATTTTAAACTTGTACAAAAATATTCTTTGTTTAAGATGTAGTGCCTTTCTGATCATCTTATTGATCCTATGATGAGATCAGGAGCATATTTATTATTAATAGGATGTGGAATTTTCATCTCAGGGTCTAATTTACATCTAAGATTTACACAAATAATACTCCATTTAATAATATAGTGTGTACTCCCAACCCATTTCCCAAAGGAGTATAAAAAAATCTGAGATGTGTTAGAAAACTGTGTCTCCTTTGTAGTACAGTTTAATTACATACAAAGGATATTTTTGTACAAGTTTAAAATCACATTGCCATTGAGAAAATATAAAAATTTGAAAATATATATTACATATTGATTACCTACTTGAATAACTGAAAGGTTTTTCTTGTCTCTGTGTGCCAAACTACTCTAATTACACAAAACCTAATGCATTTAACAAAAAGAAAATTTAATACAGTGGAAGGCACTATCCAAAAAAATTGATATTTGTTTATGGTTGAAATATGTAAACCATAAACACTGTATATGTTGAAGTTGATCAAAACAGAGGAAGAACAGCATACTTGTTGAGCATAAGAATTCTTTCAAAGGTTTGCAAACAGCTACATCTAAAATTAATCACCTTGAGGGCTATATTACTCTCAAGCAGTACATTTCATATAAATCACCTTGAGTTGGTTATTATTTCTAGAGTAGTTTGGGGAAATGTCTTAAAAGAAGTGAAAACAAGAATGAATGTCAATTCCAAATGATTGGATTAGACTAGAATTATGAGACAATAAAATAGATGATGTACTTAAGCGAGCAAAATGATGACCCCCCCCATGATATGCCTGTATACTTTCTGTTAGGCACTTCAGAACTAAAGCTGTCCTATAAATATTTAGCAGTGGAGTAAAATGAACAGGGCTTAGAGTATATATAACCCAGGTTTTTATAAAGTACAAGCAGATGGGATTTATTTCGAGTGTTCACAAATATGAAGAAAGTAAAGAAATTCTGTGAGGAAAAAGCCCTGGATTTAAGTATACATAAATCACTAATAAATAGAAGCAAAAGAAAATTGTAGGATAGTATGTATTCTCTTTTCAAGCTTTCACCAGTGGAGGAAATTAAGCAACTTTATTAATTATTTTATTTGTTCATGGGTAAGCAACATCATATTGGCATGGAAAAAAAGATATAGAAACTCAGATATTTAAGCTAGAAACAAACAAAAAAAAACCCCAATATCTATCATTAAAATTTTCAGAAAGAAAATAAAGTAAAACTTGGCATGATTATAATCACATATTGATGAAAGTGCTTATGTCATCTTGCCCCTAGTTTTTCACAGGTAGAAAAGGGTGTCCATTCCAATCATTAGTCACTGTACAGAAGAACAATATGTTTTCATTATGGCTCTTTTTCTCTTTGTTTTCAATTAGAACACTTCTCACTCTTCCTGCCAACTTCACACATGCATTTCAGTATCTTATGCTTAGGCGAATGGCTGATGGACCACAGTGAATAGCTAAAACATCTACTTAGTTAATACAATTGTAAGTAATCACTTGATCATTTCATCCTGATTCCCTTGATTAATGTCAAAATGTTAGTAGCAATGCAGCTATCTTGGGAATAGAATAGATGGAAAGTTGCTAACTTTACCAGATTTCCTTTACACAGTGACAACATAATGAAGGATCAGATGAGCACAGGATAGACATATTTAAATAACCCATGAACATCATCTTGTGCAGAGCAGATTTGATTATCAATATATTAAATAAGAATTTCTGCTCTCCCTTTGGCTTTCATCTTTTGGATATCCCCAGGTCTAGTGATTCTCCTTTATATTCTCAATTATAGTTTCACTCTAGCTGAAATATTTACCTTCTAGTTTAATGGATCTCAACTGAAGATGATTTTGCCCATCAGGAGACATTCAACAAAGTGTAGAGTAGACATTTTTGCTCTGTGATGCATATATAATCACATTTGATGCTTAAATACTTTCATTAATATGTGATAGGGTAAAGGTACTTAATTAAAATAAATATTGAACATGATTAACCCTTTGAAAATAATAATTATGAGAATTTTCTTTGCTGCTAAATACATAATTAATTACTTTATAGCAGTCATTGAATTAAAATTAGTAGATATAAATAGAAATTTCTAAAATGTTCTTTTTAAGTTAGGCTATATGATGACTATTAACATCTTTCTTTTGATAATTAATTAATTAAATTTGATAATTTGGTAATAATAAAATGCATACCTTATAAATTACTGTATTTTGGAGATGAGTTGATTGGCTTTTTTCAATAGTCAAGCTAAATATATACAAAGTATAAAAATACTTCCAAAGTTGAAATTGATGGTTATTTCTCCAGAAAGGAGTACTTTATGAAAATGAAGATGATAACACAGAAAATGTAATATTTTTCTTTCAGATCTAGAAATTCTCTATTAAGGCAGGAAATTAAAGCATCAATATTGTTCTATCCTATCACTTTTCCTCCTATATTATCAGTAATTTTTAGCTAAGAGTAACTCTGTCAATAGAAATATAGATCTTATTTTTTCCAACAATCAATAGCTTTCAGTCAAAACCAATTCTATTAAATAATCTTTTCTTTTCTTCCAACATACTTATAAGTAGTTTGTTTTAAGTGTGAATAAGTGAAGAAAAGACTCCAAACTATGTCTCAATTTATAGATTTAGATACTTATCTCGATTCCTACCAAAGCCAAGCAAAATGTTGGAACTTGGTAAATATCTATTGAATGAAAAAAATGTTGAGATTATAACTGAGATTGTGTTAAGATTATATACAGGACTAAGAGAAAGAAAATAAAAAAAGATTTTCAAAGAATTAAATAGTTTAAAATGTATGACAGACATTGAGCTGATTACTGGCATTGTGAGTGTGGTGTTCCTTTCGCCTCAGTTCGGTATATAAAATTGATGAATACACACTCATTTCTAGCTCAAAAATGGTTTTGCCATTTAGTTTTATATGATTATCATTTTGTGACTACCAAAACTTTTCTGAGTCAAACAGAAAGTAGTGCTGTAACATTTCTTTGAATGAAAATGCCTATCATTGTGTTGATATGACTCATTTCTTGGAGGCATTTAACCACTTCTATCCTTTTCCTTTTTTTTTTTTTAAGATTTATTTATTTATTGTATGTAAGTACACTGTAGCTGTATTCAGACACTCCAGAAGAGGGCGTCAGATTTCATTACGGATGGTTGTGAGCCACCATGTGGTTGCTGGGATTTAAACTCAGAACCTTTGGAAGAGCAGTCAGTACTCTTAACCGAGGAGTCATCTCTCCAGCCTTCCTTATTTTCTTCTGCTTTAAAATGAAGTTAGTATTAATGTTCATGATGTAGGACTATGAATGATGACAATGATACTTAGGAAAACAACTATTGCAATCACTGAAATTGTGATGACAAATAAAAATCTTGCTATCCATCAAAGGACATTATAATTTGAATATAAATTGTCTCCCATAGGCTTATATTTAAATGCTTGCTTCCAGTTTATATTGTTATTTTGGGAGCCTGTAGAACTTTGAGAAGCTGGCTGATGAAAGTAGGCCTCCTGAGATAGGCATTGAAAGTTATACTCAGTTTTCATTATGGCTCAATTTCTGTGCATCCTTGTCTGTGTCCTAACTGTAGCCCTAACTCTAACCATAACCATAACCCTAATCCTAACCATAACTGCAACCCTAACCATAATCGTAACCCTAACCCTAACCTTAACCCTTACCCTTACCCAGACTCTAACCCTATGGGTATTTAACCCACAACTTCTTACTCCTGCTGCTATGAACACCGTCATGCCTTACTGCCAAGACTGACTGAAATATCTCTGAAACCATGGACCAAAACTAATTTTGCTCAATGAAGTGACTTTGTTAGGTATTCTATAATAGTTATCCAAAAGCTACTAGTATAAGGTGGGTACTAGTTTAAAGAGTTAACTTCCTTGTAATAGCATGCAGTGTATTGTGTCATAACTGATATTAGCTTAGGTGGCAGGATGCATATTTTCTTAACATATTAAAAACTTATTAGTTGATCCTCAATTTGTCCATTGGTGCTGTTAAAACTATTTTTGTTAGATATTTTGTCAGTCAGTAAATATTGCATAATTATATTTTAATCTGTATTAACTGAATACTAAATTTCTAATGTCAATTTGCTGCTAAATATTAAATAAGGCTGCAAATTATATTGATCTCCAAAGGGCTTACTATTTAGTTTATATTATCAGTAAAACATGCAGGAATCCCTTACAGCTATTTCCTATAATGTTTTAAATTCAAAATTTCACATTGTATTCTATTTGTGTATAAAAATTCTTGTTAGATGTAAATGAGAAATAAGAAAAATAATGTTGAAGACATAAATATATAGAGAATTTGAATCAAACAGATAAAACTTTCAAAATCATATAGTTGTAGTTATACTTTTTTGTTTGTTTTATTTCAGAGAGAAAGCAAAACACTAAGAGTCAAACTAGCAAGACTGCCACATTGCTAGCAACTTCCCTTTGTTGACTACATAATTTTTGCCCTAGATATTTTGAGTAGGAAATGGCTGGGTTGCCAATTGGAAGAACTATCAATTGCTCACATCCACATCTCAAAAAGTCAAAAAATGTCATGATCATCTTTAGTGCCATGAAGGGAAAGGCAACCTTCCTGGAGATGCTGCTCAGATAAGCTGACCAAAATAATTCTTCACCCAGGAAACAGATTTTCCCAAATAGTGATAGACACAACAGATGCTTAGGGGGAGATTGTGCAGAGGATCTCAGCATTGCGGTTCTATTATTTGAATATATTTTTAAATTAAGCATGTCTACAGACTTGTCAAACTGATACCTTTTATAAATAGTAAATTTTTAAAATGATGAGTTATCTCAAAAATGACAAGCAGTGTTCTCTGTAATAGTCACAAACAACTTCATTTTAAAATTACTTGCCATAAACTAAACTGACCATATTGTCATTCTACTGTAATGACTAACTTACTAATATCAAGTTTATTAAAATTACAGCAAATCTTCATTTGTGACCTGAATTTACATGCTCCTGGTTGTAATGAGTAGATTTACGTGTTACAAATCCCCAGTTCTTTCCATTTAAAGCTCATGGTTCTGTCTTTGTATTAGGCCACCCCTCGGCAGGCAAGGCTGGACAATTTTTTCTTCAATCAAAACTTTTAGCTGGCCAAATTGTAGCAGTTAATCCCACCAAGTTTAATTTGCTAGTCAAAAATCTTATTGAGGCTAGCTAGATGGCTCACTGACTAATCCCACTTGCCATCAAGCTTGATGACCCGAGTTCATCCTTGGGACCCACGTGGTGGAAAAAGAGACCTGATGCCAACTAGTTGTCCTCTGATCTCCCTGTGTGCACTGTTGTATATATGCACACATTAATACCTGCATAAATAAATACATTGAGGAAATGATTTTAAGGGTTCATTTAAGTTGAAATTTCTGATTCATTCCTTCAGTACTGGCTATTTGAGCTTACAAGTTAGAGGCCAAGCTGAACATAACAAGACAGTGTCTCTACCAGAGTATGTTAGCAATTTAAGCACTCAGGAACTTTGAAGTAGAAGAATTGCCATGCATATAAGGCTAGTGGGGGATTATATAATGAGTACCTCACCAGCCAGGACTACAATGTGAGACCCTGTCAAACTATGAAGGGATAAAAACCCATTTTAGCAATGTAAAGCGAATAATCCTATTTCTCTATTAGTTTAGAGTATAAACATTTGTCAATACTATTATAGTTCAAGGAACTCAGTTCATGTTATTCTGGAAACCAGGTAAATGGAATGTCAGAATGGTTTCTGTTAGACTGAAATTACATTTCCTATTCAACTAAAGCAGAATCTTTTGAATCAAAGTGATTAAACTAGAATATAAATCTGAATAGGAATACTTAGAAGTAATAAAACAGGACATAAGTCAGCTGTATAGCTTTGTTTTTTAAGTTCACTAGTCTAAATTATCAAAGCTATTTATAAAATAGCAATTATATACATCTTCACATTTCAAGCCCTTATTGCAAACCAGTTTATATAACCTCCATTTGCCTCTGGTTTGGAGATAGTCAACTAATCTTGTGTAAACACAACATGCTTTAGACAAAATCCTACATTGGTCCTGATTCTAAAAGGCTGTGCATGATTGCCCTTCTCTTCACTATACTGCTTTCTTCTTTTGTGAATTATCATGATAAAAAACAAAGGCATTTTTTTTGGTTTTCAGTCACGTAATGGAAAAGGTCCACGGCTTCAGAGGGAAATAGCTAATTGAAAGATCAAGCAAGCATTCTTACACTCAGATGCAGTGTTTTCAGAAATGCTCAATCAACTTTCTGACAACCCCTAACTTCTGATGAGAGTGGAAATAAAAATTTCATGCTTTGTCTCACAACACATTAATAGAGAAATTTTAAGACCAGCATTCTGTCTGCTTTATAGCCTTGTAAAATAAAAGTTATATTATGGAAAATAATAGTTGTTTAATTCCCAATATTATTTTCATTTATTTGTTAGAGTCAGTAAGTAACCAAGTAGTCCAGACTGGCTTGATATTTGCCTGACACAGGTCTCTGACTCAAAATCCTCCTGTCTCCCTCTCTTCAAGTATTGAGAATACAGCAATGTGCTAAAACATCTGACACTATGTGCCATTTATAGTGAATGCTTACTTTGTAGTAGAGGTTTAGTGTGGAAAGGTGAGACCAAGTAATCATGTTTCAGTAAAATTTCTAAAGGACAAAACAAGGAAGTTGGAAGCCAAGTGCACACATAGTATGATTGGAGATACACATCAAGTATTAATGAGACCTGAGAAGAAACAGCTCACTGAGACTTAATAATTTTTTAAGATTTCTTAATAGTATCTCAATTTTTTTTAGGATGACCAAGAATTGGTTAGAAAAGGGGACTTGAAAATGAGTATAAAACTAATATATAAACTTTTCGTCTTATCTACTTTTCTCACACATTATTATAGCTTTCCATTTAGTAAGTTGACTTGTGGATGAAAAGTTCATTCACATTTCCATGACTATAAATGAAAAAAAATTACTAAAATTTAATTTCTCCTCCAGTTTATTGCTTAATTTCCATAATTTTAGTGAAGGTTTTATCATTTCAAAATGATAAGATCATTTTTAAGTGCATTTACTGAAAGTGCTGCTTGTATTCATGGACTAAAACACATTTTCTAATTATTAGTGCTAATTGTTAAATTACAAAATGATGTTTCAATATGCGTTGATACTTATGTATGTGTAAGATTACTAATACTTTTTTTTTTTTTTTGGTTTTTCAAGACAGGGTTTCTCTGTATAGCCCTGGCTGTCCTGGAACTCACTCTGTAGACCAGACTGGCCTCGAACTCAGAAATCCACCTGCCTCTGCCTCCCAAGTGCTGGGATTAAAGGTGTGCGCTACCACTGCCCAGCAATACAAACTTAATTTAATTTCTTATTTCTTTGACTAAAATAATATCAGTTTCTCCTTTTCTTTCCTCTCTTCAAAAGCCTCTTGCTCTCCTTTAAATTCATGAGAAGTAAGAGTATCATAAGCCAATGGTTACAGTTTGGATGTAGCATTTTTCTCAAAAGATTATGATTTTCAGGTCAGCATTTTTTATAGGGCTGTACTTTACATTTATGGCTGACTTAACATTTATAGTCATCCTACAGAGAACAATAGTAAAGTTTACTGACATATTATAAAATAAAAAAAGCTTGAGGCACTAAACTAACAAGTTATAAAATAAATACTTGTCAAGTTAAAAGATAATTTGTACATTAAGGAATCATAAGGTTGAAAAGTATCCATTGCAATTTGTATTCATATATGAACTTCCAATCTTACTCTGTTGACTAAAAATGTTATATTTTTCCAAACCTAAATTACTCTGGGAAGCTGAGGATGGAGTTTAATGGCTGAGCACCTGCTCAGCAGGCCTTCAGCACTGAATTCTAGTCTCAGCTCCAGGAGGAAAAAAAAAATGACAATGAAATTATACTACAAGTTTTTGCAGACCTTATCAGTTTTTGTTAGAGGTTAGGCAAATCTACTCTTAATTGCACTATAATATGAAAATATGTTAGGCACCAATCCATTTTAGTTACTAAATTACAGAGAAAACAAAAATTAAGTGACATCTTATGAGAAATATATTACTAAATGCTAGGATAGAGGTCTTTTGAAAAGACAGCATGAGACAGTCAAACCAGGTATGTTGATATATATTCGTAAATCCTGCACTTTGGAGACTGATACAGGAGGATTTAGAGTTCCAGGACATACTGGGCTCCATAGTGGGACCCTGGCTCAAAAGAAAAAGTTAGAAGTCTGAAATGAACAAAAGTACTTATATGAAATGTGGACAAATTACTAAACAATGAATGGTGTCAACAATTAATTATGAAAGTAGAATATCATTGAATCTGTGAACTAGCATTAGAAGAAACTGTTTTTTAAATAAGATTCTTAATTTTTTTCATATAGATTTTCTATTTTATATCTTATAACATATACTAAGTAATTGCTTTCTATAATTTTTTTCTAAAGAGAGTTTTAAACACTATTTGGAAGAAAACACAGCTGGAATAAAACAGAAATAGTCTTAAATTTTCCAAGTTTTTCAAACTTGAATCTAATAAACTCAATGATATCAATTGCAGAAAGACTATAAATTGCAAAATGATACAGCTTTAGTCACTGATTTTACATATAGTATTTTACATAGCTGAGTATTATTTTACATAAATATTTTCCTTAACTTAAAATAAGCTTAAGCTATAGAAACTACATTAAGTATTAAAATAATACAAAATGTCTCCATCCTTTCAAATTTGAAGAAATGTGAAACTTATATGTTGTTCTTAGTACAGTTGGTTGGTATTGAAACATTTTATTATAAAAATGCAACTGTTATATAATTTATTTATTTTGTTGAATTCCATAGTGACAAAAGTCTACTTTTTTATCTTCTTTAAATGATATGATAAAATTTGATTTAATGAAGTAGATAAATATACTGGCTTGAAGTAAAACGGGTCAAATTTTCCTTCCTTTCTATCTTTGCCTACTCTTCAAGGTGCTTAACTTAGTTTAAACTGTAAATATTTTAAAGAGTACAATCTCACAAGTCATTCTTTTCATCAAAAATAATAGCTACTCATGGCTCCAGATGCATATATAGCAGAGGACAGCCAAGTAGATCATCAATGGGAGGAGAGTCCCTTGGTCCTGTGAAGGTTCTATGCCCCAGTGTAGGGGAATGCCAGGGCCAGGAAGCAGAAGAGGGTGGGTTGGTGAGCAGGGAAGTGGGGAGGGGACAGGGGTTTTTTTGAAGGAGAAACTAGGAAAGGGTATAATATTTGAAATGTAAATGAAGAAAATATCTAATAAAAATATAACAACCTTACTCACTCCAATTGGCTTGCAGAAATAATTTGCCAAGAACATTGTCATCCTGAAACTCCAGTGTCAACTGCATAACAGTCTAATAATGTTCCATCCAAAGATACCTTTGTAAACCCCTTGAAAGCAAGATTAGAATGTAATTTCTGATTGCATAAAAATAGTTCTAAATTGTATACAGGCTCATTAGTGACAAACATACTACATTTTTTGTTTCTCTTTCTAATTATTTATATATGAAAGAAATGGTCTAGGACTAGATAGCCTATGGAGAACTATTTCTGGAATATGCTATAAAGACGATAAAATTATTCAGCTCTAGGTTTCTAATAGCCCAATCTAGTCATTAGTTTAAATATTGTAGTGGTTTTTAATGAATAAATAATTATTTTTAATCATGTCTAAGATGAGATATTGAGATATTGAGATATTGAGTTAAGTATAGATCACCAATAGAAACATTTTGTCATAAAAATTACCAAAATGACCGTTATTTACATTGTTGCTTTAACCTTAATTTGCCTCCAATCACAATTCCCTTTTCTAGAAGAATCTTAATGCAGCAAACATGACTGCTCTGGTAAAGGATCACATCCAAAGAACTTCCAAGTCTGTGTGATATGGCTGGCATGACTCACCTTCAATCCCTCTGGATGGGATGCACACCTACCCTTAGTAAACACCTTTAACTCCAAACAATGACATCTAATCAAGAGTCAGACAAAGTGATGAATCAGAGAAAGATTGAACAGAGTGAGTCAGTGATAGGATATGTCCAACTCTCAGGAGAAAAGCTTTGTAAGAGTTGTGAAGGGGGAGTCAGTTTGGGGTCAGTTCAGTCAGTTCTATCAGTTTAGTGAGTTGGGAGTCAGTGCAGTGAGCGCAGTGCTGTGGAGTTGAGTTCCTTTTTGAGTTCATGCAGTTTAGTGCAGGTCATCAGGGGCAGTTGAAGGCAAAGAATAAGGAGTCAGAAGATGAGAATAACTCACAAGAGTTGTTTTGAGGCTAAGCAGAGCAATTCAGTGAGAAGCTGATAGAAGCCAGATTGAATCAACAAGCTTGGAGAGGAGGTTGGAAAAGAACAGCTAAGTTGAACCAACCAGTCAGAGTTCAGTAAGAAAAAGAAAGGATGTATATATTCAGGAAATAAAAGTTCCTTTATTTAAAAGGGTTTAAAAGTTTTTAGAGCCTTTTATTGGGGGATTTAAGTTATGAAATTTCCCTGAGTTGACTACCGCATTTTTAAAGGAAAAACAAAAGTTAGGAAAAACTATTTCATCTGATCATCAATTTTTTGGTTTTATGAAATTAAACAAATGGACTAGTTTCTTTCCAATTCTAAAGTCCTCTGAATTCATGAGAATTATTTTAACAAGTGTTAAAAAACAAATGTAGGGTATTAGAGATTTGACATTTAAACAATCTAGGGATTAACAATCGCCCTGGAAGCTGCTTATGTTAATTTCAAGCTTGTTTGTGTTAGGCAAAACAATCTAACTCCTTAGTGATGTGTCAGCATAATAGTAAGTTAAGATTTCACTCACAAATTCATGATTCATATAGTTATTCCTATAAGATGTCATAAACTCAAAAGAACTGTTCATTGTCAGAATTCCTTAAAAATGATGTTGTGAGACCTGAATATTATATTCACATCTTTCTCATAAACTGTTTAGTAAAAATAATTAAGTATCCTTCTTGTGGAATGAGAAAACTTTATTTCCCCATGTAATTTAGAATCTCTTACTAAGAACTTAACTTTTCATCAATCTCTTGTTAACACATCTACTAATGCATCATAATATTTATTAATGATAAAAATGAATGGTATTTATAAATGTTGCACCCCATTACTTTTTAATAACATGATTATACATTCAGAAAAATATCAAATACAAAGGTCAGTGAAATATTATGATTATAATATTCAAATTATATTATTGTTCATATAGTATTCTTTCTATTACATTGAAATTCATCTTATTATTGATTTGTTTTATTCCTTTAATATTTGACATCTGTGTATGTATGGACTTATATAAAAGCCTACCTGTCTAACCTTGAAGAAACAAATGTACTACTGACATTTTTTACTAAAAGAGCTATCAATTTCAAATTAAACTTTTAAAGCCACAAATTCATCTATAGCAGTTATTTTTAATAGTTTCTTGTTTTAGTCCTTCTATAAATGCATATTTTTGAAATACTATAGTGAGAAATACAATCCTCCTACCACCATGCCTGTTTTTGTAATTTGGTATTTTGTTGAAAATGCTGTGATGTTTTATATGCCAAAACACTTTTACACTTATTCTTAGAGTGTTTTTAAATAACCCCACAACATGAGAATTATTTGTCTGCTTTCAGTTATAAAAATATGTCCCCCTTCCAAAAAATAACCAAGAGCATCAAAGTAACTGAAATAAAAGTATGTCTTTTGATTTTAATAGTATAAAATTAGAGGTAATTACTACATTGTAACTTATAAGAAGAAAAAGTGTATTACACAGTACATCCTAGCCTCAATGCTCTCTCCAGAACTAAGCAAGACTTCCACCCTGCTAAGTATTCTTTCCCTTTGTGAAAAATATGTAATTCCAGGACAAGAAATAACTCTTTGTAAATAATGTTGTCTTTGAACTTGGATCCCCCACTCAACTGTAGCTTTTTTCTCAGATAGTGAATACTATGGTATTGTTGAAATCTCCATTTTGGAGTACGATCTAATTTAATAAAGTGTAAGAATCACAAGACAAAACATACTGATGAGTATTAAACCTCTAAATTAGTAGATACTTTTCATAGCTAAACATGTTATGAAATTTGTTATTATTGATCTGAAAGGATTCTTGATTCAGTTATCAAAAGGTATAGGTTTCACATGCGTAAATATATTTTAATTTTTTTAAGGAAAAGAAATGAGACTTATCACTTAAGAGAAGTTTTAGATAGAGTGTTGTTATTTTAAAATATAATTTCATAGCCGGCTACTGGTGGCGTACACCTTTAATCCCAGCACCTGGAAGGTAGAGACAGGTGGATTTCTGAGTTCGAGGCCAACCTGGTCTACAGGGTGAGTTCCAGGACAGCCAGGTCTACATAGAAAAACCTTGTCTCGAAAAAGTATATAATTTCATAACTAACTTTTAAATGTAAAATCACATAATTCTCAGAAGTCAAACATTTTGAATATACTGCAAATAATTTTAGTGGGTTTCCATTGCCTATAAGTCTTAAAGGCTTAATTTTTGCCAAAACATAAGTTGGATAGATGCTGAGTCCCCATTTTTCCCTCTCTCTTTTCCCAGGGTGAGACTTTGACTTATATCTGATGGGTTGTTTATTTTTTTCAATGCAGAAAAGATTATTTAGGAATCCCCTTGTGGCATTCATACTTATTTGTATGTGTGTGTGAATGATGTATGAAAAGAAATGCTATGCCGGTAAAACTGAATAATAATATAAATATAAATCATGTCTATTTTCAACCCACTATGTTCACTTTTCTGTTTCAGCATGTGTTATAGGGAATGTCACATACAGAATCGTTATCTTTTTAGTGTGCCAGAACCACTACTAGATTAAAAGTATTCTAAAACACAATTGGGCTTTCCCAAGCTGAAGAATTTCATGAGATGTCCAAGAGTAATGCCGAGTTGTGACATCTCCATCATGCTTGATCTGAGTAGGATCAATCATAACTATGTCTTACATTATAAAATTATCATTGGTAAGATATGGAATTAGTGTCATACTATCAGCATGGTTATATATTTTTCCAATTTGTCAGAAAGAGGAGTTTCTAGGGGAAATTATTTTTTCTAATACATTTTCTAAAAATTTTCCAGGCACTAACCTGTCCCATTTCTTACAGGAAAACAAAGTTAGGGAGAAAGCTTAGAATGAATTCATAGCTGTTTTGCAAATTGCAGAAGATTCTAGTGGTTAGGAAGATGTTCACAAAAGGGGAAGCATGAAGAAGGTATGGGTCTCATCTCTAAATGATTTGTAGATTCATTTTCCTTTCTCCTAGTTAAACAAAAAGCAAATATTTACTGTTATGAGGAAAATTGGGAGTCATTTGAATAAAACTTAAGCAGCAGAAATCTCATGAAGTATGTATCCTTTTTTTTCTTCCTCTCTCTCTTTTTTTGGTCATGTTGGGAATTGAATTCAGAGCCTTGCATATATTAGAGTAATACTGTATCATCACCTACCCTTGCATTCCAAAGCATTACTTTTAGAGATAGAAAAAATAATCCAATATAATTTCTAGGCTAGACAGCCTCTTCTTATTTTATATTGAAATTTATATGTATTTCCACATAGCTATACAAACGTGTGTGTGTGTGTGTATGTGTGTGTAACTATAATAATCAAAGGAAAAGACCCTATCAACATGCTAAAACATGCTAATTGGGAAACATGAGGGACATTTAAGGCAGGGTAGATGCCAGGAACTAAAGTGAGAATGATGTAATTCTATTTCGATTAAAAATATATTTAAAAAGAGCAGCATCTTAAACATCATTTAAAAGCCTATCTATACTAGAAAATGTCACTGATTAAATAAATGTTTCCATGCCTTAGTATATGTACTCAACAATTATTTCATTGATAACTCAAAATCTACGTAAAGTAGTTCTGTTCACTGTAACATTATAGTTTTCTATCTAGTTATTTAAAGAAAATAAAATATCATAAGGCTAACATTTTCTAAGTCATGCATGAATAGTTGACTGACTAAAATAGCTTCATGTTGTTAGAAATTATTGCTATTTTAGCCAAAAAGTCTAATGTGTTGTTACTTAAATCAAAAAGTATAAAGTTTCTAAAATCTATGGTACTTTAAAGTTTTCCAAGGACATTCACATTATTGTCTACATTGACACTTCTGAGACCTTGATCCACTGCATAAGCATCATCCTTCCTATTCATTAATAAGACTGAGGTTCGGTTCTTCCTCTTGTATATTCTGGTTGCTAATTTCAATACTGATATGAGAGTAGAGGTTGAGTTTCTCTCCTTTATTAGCGTTATCACTTAAAAATCAATACCAGCACTGTAAACTTTTGGTTATTACATTTTCTTGTTTGGGCTAAGAGACTATGTTGGCAATGCAACAGGATTCAAGAGTTCATTTGAGTCGTTTTATGTTGATTCTACATCAACCTTCATAAATGTGAACGTATGTGTGAGTGCATATGTGTATGTTTGTGTCCAAATATGCATGTTCTACATCTCATTCCAAGCAATTTGTCTGATTATCATTTGTCATCAACTAAACATTAAGGGGGGAACCCTTCTGTTCAATGGCTGTTCACAGCATCTATATTCCTCGATTTACACTGGTGCCCAAAATAATTCAATGTATAAGAAAAAGAGACTGGCCAGTCCTCCAAATATAAAGAAATTTTATATTGTAAAATGGCATTGTTGCAAAAACCTACTGAATGGCCTCATTTACCTGTCTACAGAAAAACTGAAACAAAGATTCCTTTAGAACAGTGATACTTTCAGCTGTGGTATTAGAAGATCATTTACAATTTACTTATTGGGTAATTGGCAATGCATATGGTAAAAATACATTATATGTGTGAGTGAAATTGTCAACAATAAATAAATAAGAGAATTTCCATAGTAGAGCACTTGTGGGTCTGGGTTCATTTAGAGATGATGCACCTAACCCTCAAGAGACTGGAGGCCCCTGGGAGTTTAGAGGTCAGGTGGTGTGTGTGTGTGAGAGGCATCAATGTGGAGACAGGGATTGGGGAGGAGGTTTGGGATGTGAAGTAGTCAGAGGGTAGATGGAGGCAGGGAATGGAATATGGAGTGTAAAACAATAAATTAATTTAATTAAAAAAGAAAGAAATAGCCCCCAAAATGCATCCATTTTTCTTAACCTTGTATATATGCTTTGTTAAGACAGGTAGGAAATATTTGCAAAACCTTTAACCTGCTTGAAATTATTCTTCTCTCCTTCCTTGGTAACCAGTCAAGATTACTCAGGCAGCATCACAAAGGCCAATATGACTTATTATCAATGAGGGATTATTTTCTAAGCTCTTTAGTTTTCAAATTTGCCTAGTCTTGTGGTTTTATATTTTAAAAAAATTATGAGTCTCTGCCCATTATGAAGATGGTGAAATGAAATGGCATTTTAAATTCTGTACAGTATTCATTGTACTTTGGTTAAAATACTAGTCAATGTTTCGTTATATTTCTAGAGATGCATGTTTTTTTAGCTGCTAACTGATGCCTGCCTTCTAAGAAGACAAAAGTGCTTATTCATTATATGGGTATGATTATTCACTTTACTGGTATGAATTGTCAATTTTCGAAACTGATTTGAACTTAAGGGTGAGATTATGACAATATTCCAGAGTCAGATGCTTCTTTTCCATCTCGAGCAGTGGTTCTCAAACTTCCTAATGTTCCAACCTTCTAAGGAAGTTCCACATGTTTGGGTGATCCCTCGTCAGAAAATTATTTTGTTGCTCCTTCAGAATTATAATCACGCTATTGTTATGAATTGTAATGTAACTTTTGGTGGTTTCTGATGGTCACAGGTGACTCCATGAAAGGGTTGCTCGACCCCCCCCCCCAAAGGGGTCATTACCCACAGGTTGAAACCTGCCAATCTGGATCATCATAAATTCCTCCAAGATTCTCCACATATTTCTCCTTGTCTTACAGTATCATTGGCTGCAAGTGATTTTAATATGGCTCATAGTTCATTTCCTATGTGATGTAAAACCATGTCCTCCTTAAGTTCATGAAACCATTATTGACAGTGACATTAGAGAAAAATCCATTTCATTTCCCTTTCAACAAACACTGGCCCAGTTAACACATAATACACCCATGTGCACAACATGCTTCCAGGTTGGGGCACTGAGTTCGCTGGATGCAGCAAGCAGCTTTATGCTTCTTTGTATTTATTTGTATGGAGAAGAAGAAAAATACAGTTGGTCTGAATTTGAATTCAACTAAGGAATTCAATCACTGAAATGAAGGAAGTGTTCAAAGAGCCAAATCTCCCTTTCTTCCTGTCCTTTGAATTTCAACTCAGCCCCTCAGGCCTCCTGCTATCTCAATAGTTGTTAGCTCAAAAGTGAAAAATTCCAATGCATTCATTATGAGCTGTTTTTGTCAATATTTTTTAAAAAATAGTTTAGATAGTATATTTATTTGTTCTAAAATAATGATGCAAAAATGAAGTATCCTAGGGGCATAACAAGTTATTCTAGTCCTTTATTTGGCACATGATTTCCTGTATCCCAACTAATTAAGTTCAATGACTAAAAAATCTAAGACCAAAAGTTTAAGCTGCATTTCGCAAGTTGTACTCCTATAGATCATAAGGAATTCTTCCTTTCCTTATAATTTTTCAATATATATAAAAGTGGAATCATTTTGCAGCTCAAATGATGTTTTATTTTTCCCTTTGAAGGTGTTATTTTTAACCTCAGAAATCTGAAATGGAATATATTTCCTTTTTTAGGCTGACATAATAGCGGAAGATAATCAAATGTAATTATATCACGACACAAAGGAGAATACTGTGTGTTGCAGTGGGAGACAGTATGCTAGGTATTTGGGCAGGTTAATCACTTTCATTTATGTGACTTTATTTCTATGCATTAGGGATCCATAGACAACACTTATGATTATGAAGTAGAGATTTGTTAGGATTGACATTTACCTATTTAATATTAGAAGATATGGTTATCAAGGATATTCACTATAAATGTAAATCTCTCAATTTTTGTACCAAAATTTCATGTGTTTTCATCAATGACACAATTTTGGACTTTTGTTTAATGCAATGATCACAATGTTGAAGCTTAAGTCGTTTCTATGTGTGGCATGTTGGGGCACTAAGGCAACTATTTCAGGCCATCATATTATTATAGGATGGGTCATTTCACTATACTGTAACAAATGCCAGGGAAATGAAAGGCAGAATGGAAATGCTAAAGATACCAAATTTGGAAAGAAAGAATATAAAAGAGCCTTTCAACAAGCACATTTCAGGTTAAGTACAACATATTCAGAGAAAATTAGACTGTGCCCTTCTAAAAATTTATTTGCCTTCCTCTCTCCCTTCCCTCATTCCTTACATCTTTTGACACACATTTTGATGTGTTGCTGAACTGCTCCTTATACTGAAGCATTTCTAGTAGCTGGGAGTTACAGGTTGACACTCTTTCATGTGGATTCTTACTGTTAAAAGCCTAGAGATGGTGGTTACTACCCTTTTTTTGGTATCTTTTAGAATATAAATATAAATGAAAAATTAAATCTTTCAGTAAAAATTCATCTTATTTTAAAGGACTTTAAACTTATAAGCCCTGAAATTTTAAAAGGACAGAAAAGATTTAATCAAAACATCTATGGTCAGACTGCTTCAAGTAACCAAGTGATATTATATGGAATTTCCATTTTATTTTTAATGACAAAGAATGAGTTTGCGCTTATACACTTAAACACTTAATATATCTTGTTCTATTACACAGTATAGAATAGTTGGCACTGAGAATATACAAGCTTTCTCACCAGCATTCATCCATGCTTTTGTTATTATTGATGCCATGGGAATCGTGAGTTGTAAAATTCTGCTTTTAATAATTAACTTTCATTCCACCATAGCATAATAACTAACCTACAGAGTATAATAATCCAACAAGTTTCAAAGATTGCTGGAAAGCTTGAGTGAAGTAATGTTAGTAGCATCATTACCTATAAAATATCACATCTACTGTGCATTATGACCTAAGAGTATTGGTTCGCTGTGGTTATGCTTCACAACTACAAGGTTTCGACTTTTTAGACTTTTAATTTAGATAGGCATGGATAGGACCATAATGAGAAACCATCCTGAATGAAGAGGTATATTTTCATTTTAGTTTCCTTACTCAAGTATTCAAGAATTATATATTCTTGAAAAGGACTTATTTTCCCCCCAAGATATAGTATGATGTCAGAAATTTTTCTGTTAACATGAGAAGTGGTAAGCATGGAATGTTTCAAATTCTAACACGTAGGTTGTATAGTTACCATAGAAACAAGGCTTCAAACACTTGTTCACTATAAACCATATGTTATTGTTCATTTTTTCCTAAGGATTTTTAGTAGAATATCCTGGAAAACTAGACTACATTTCTAAAATACACACACACACACACACACACACACACACACACACAGTTTCATGCCAGAGTTGTAACACACAGACTTGTTTATAAATTTGTAAGTATCTATTCCTGCTCCACACTGGAGCACATTGTTTGGAAAAATAGATGACTCAGAACACAGTTGTTCTCTTTTATGCTTAATGTCCACAGTATCACCCACCCTAGCCCTGATGTATCCAATGGATGATTGACAATTTTGTTAGAATACAGGACAAACTCAGAAACCTGCCTGCCTCTGCCTCCCAAATGCTGGAATTAAAGGCATATGCCACCATTGCCTGGCTTCAAAATAGAATTTTAAGATCACTTTGAATTGAGGGGCCAGTAAAATGATTCATCAGAAAAAGATGCTGTTGACAGGGCTAATGATCGGAGTTTTTTTTTTTTTTTTTTTTTTTTTTTTTTTTTTTTTTTTTTTTTT
>JADRCC010437875.1:0-15593 GCA_019843855.1 Hylomyscus alleni
ACTAAACATCAAAACCCAAACTATTTATTCTTGATCAGAATTCCCAAGTAATGGATCTTCATCTTCATGTCTGCCAAGCAAATTCTTTACCTTGTAACTTACAACTTTTCAACTTTAAATTTGAGGAGTACTGTCTGTACCCATCTGTAATAAATCATATTAGATTCTACACTTTTCTTCAGATTAGTAGAAACCTCATTTTGCTTGTTTTAGTTACAATAATCTGACTGAAGGTAAAAGACTAGATCTGGGTTTGTGATCAAAAGCAATAAAAGGAACTTTATCATACAAATATTTAAAGACTATAAATTGATAAATAAAGAACTTGCTAAGGGCTAAATAAAGCACCTGATTTTGGAGATAGGAAGACTTTATTGTGTTATCCATTTTCAATTGTAAACCAAAAGATTTCTTTATCCACTAGATTAGCTGATCAGAAAGTTCATATAAAATATGCAAACAATATATATTTTCATATAAAGATACATTTTAATACAATCACTGGCAATTAACTGTTATTAACAGGTAATAAATTATGCAGACTTGGTTGTCAAAACATTTTCTTCATTATCTGATGTTAGAATGAATCACTGCCAACCACTGTACTTGAGGGACTGTAGTCAGCACAATATTTTTCTAACAACTTATGAACACACCTTAAACCTATTATCTGCTGATTTCTAGGATGGTTAATAGCATATCTTGTGTATTGTATGGATGCATTACTTGTCAACTAAAATTCCTGTGGGCTATAGGAAAGAGTAGAATAGAAGGTGGAATATCCAGGAGGCAGAAATAATTCTTGACTAGAGCCAAGGACAAGAAATTCACTGTGAAGATGTAATGCGACAGATGCATGGTACCTGAGGACAGGTAACTATACACGTGACAGAGTGTAGGTTAAAATAAATGAGTTATTTTGTGATCTAATAAGAGAAAAGCCTAGCTATGCGGCCAAGGTATTTTTAAATCTATTTTGAGTCTGAGTCTTATTTCTGGGAGCACGGGCTTGGGAGGAAGAACCAGATTGAACTTCTATATCATACTAAACTAAACTTGAAAAAACCCAGATGTCTATTAATAATAGAACGGATGAGGAAATAATAGGGTTGCAGTGAGTTTTGTCTGCACTGCTTTAGGTCCTAGTGGGTCACACATGAGCACTGACCCAGGAGCTATTTTTGCATCAGTGAATGAAAGGCACACACATTAGCTTATTTTTAACATGCCTTAACTGCCCAGTGGCAGGTCACTTCTAAACCTTCTGCTGCTAGTATACTCTTCTCTCTGGAAATCCTGGATCAATATCATCTAAATCTACGATTAACTCTGTTGTCCTGCTACTGTCTGTGAAGTCCATTGGTCTATGCTGCACAAGATGATTTTGGGCAGCCCTTCTGGGGATCATTTTCCCTTTACTCCTACATTTCAGATGATCTCCCCACTGCAGCTCTAAATCTGTTCCATCTGTCTCTCTGGGATCATGGCAATTCTCCCTTCCTCTTCCTGTGTCTTAGCCTGTGCAACTCTCAGGGTCCTGTCCCAGCTCTCTTTGCCCAGTCATTGGCTGTATGCCAATTCTTTCTTGCCAATCAAATCCAGCTGGGAGCAGGCTTCTTTTAGCTTGAGCTCAAACCCCTACAAACATAATTAACAAGACAACACCAGCTGCTACATAATAGTAATTTGTATAGTGAACAAATATTCACAGAAGAAAAATGAAACAGAAAAGCGCTGCTAAGTTAATATATTTAAAATTACAATACTGAATGAAAGAAAGAAAACATACAAGCAATTCTATATATTTCATTAATGAAAAAAACAAAAGAGAGAGAGAGAGAGAGAGAGAGAGAGAGAGAGAGAGAGAGAGAGAGAGAGAGAGAGAGAAAGGAAAGAAAAGCAACCCTTAGTCATAAAACTTTAAGTGAAAAGCATAGAACATACTAGTTCTTACTGCTTAGACTTGGCCAACTTTGTCCATCAATGGACCTATTAAAGAGTCCAATCATTGTGAGAATGGAGAAATGAGATTTAATAAATGAAGCTTTATTGGGAAGTATAAAGAGATTATAAACCAAGTCTGCCTTTGTAACATTGGCGCAGGCATTATCTGTGACCGTCCTGCCTGAGGGCTCTCTCTTCAGATCCCACCTGCCAACGATCGCCCCTCCTCTCTGCCCACCTCCTGCTAATTGCCACGCCTCCAGAGACTCAAGAGAAGCTGCTGATTGGGCCAGGTTGCTGCCGAACTTGTGGGAGGGGTTTTACCTTACCGGCTACCTGGTTTCACTTTGTAACAAAGGATCATTATTAAATGGAACATGGCTGAGTAAGCACTGACGCATCTTGGCCCATTTTTATAACCTGCCCACGTGGACAAGGTAATTTTATAAGGTAATATATTATGGCTATCCAGGTCCCTGACTCCATCTTCCAGAGGACCTGCTTGTATGTGGCTGCTGGCACCTACAATTATCTTTAAGTAGAGGAAGAACTCAGGCAGGCAGAAAGGTATGAATTACTTACTACACAGTCTCAGTGTCCACCAGAGTGTAATATGGTTGATCATTATCTCTGTCCTGGTCTAGAAATGTGGTTTCATGGTGCTGAACAACTCATCAATATTATCATCACTGGAGGGAGTAATGTGCTTTCCAAAAAGTCTTATTCTTTCCCCAAGGTACAGTCTTGCCATAATTGGTAATCACGTTTATTTGTGTGTGTTCAATCCTATGAGGTTCCCCGTTGTCAAAAAGATGTTTATAATTCAATCAGAATCCAAGATAGTCGAACATTTAAAACAGTGACTTACTCATTTCATATGTCTTTCTGGGACAAGAACATAAGAACAGAACACTAGAAAGACTAACAGTAAGAAAAAAGAGATAGATGCTAAATAAAAGAATAGGACCCAGATTTTTGTTGCTTTGTAGGATTAATGATTATTCTCTAAAAGTTGTTTCTAAGTCCCTGTTTTAAAACTAAATAGTGATTGTTTAGCAGCAGTGGGAGGTAGAAGATTTGCCCAAAAGTATCATGAAGTAATCCTCTTGGAATGATGGAAATGTTCCATGGCATGAATTCAGTGGTGGTTTCACTGCACAAACTGATTAAACAAAACAATTTTGATGTGTGCATTTCATTGTATATAAATTATAACTAAAATAATAATAAAGTACAAAACTGTAGAAAAAGGAGTTTAGTGCAAAAGACTTGTCCATTAGAATACATCGCATGCGTAGCCAATACACCTTACTTTCCATGAATATAATTCCAGTCTCTGCCCTTTCCCTGTCTTGTGAAGAGCTGGTATCCTCAACATTTTAATCACTACTGAACTCTCCTTTTATTTTTCTATTTTCTATTTTTTTCTGACATCATGAGATGCTTCTAATTATAAGATGGCAGTCTCACATTCCAATTCTGTGAAATCATGATTATGTTTAACAAGGGCTTGAATATAATAGAAAACAAAGCCATAAAATTGAAAAGCCAACATTTTCAGACATTAGCTTTAACTATTAAAGCCATAATGTCTGACTCACCCTGTTAGATAGCAAGTTAAGTATTAACTATTTAAATATTCATCTCGATACTCCCTTATACTTTATAGTTTATAAAACCAAGGACTTAAACTTCAGGATTCTAATTACTAGTCAGAGAAATGGGATCTAAAGTATGACTTTGGCTTTGAGGGAAGATGCAACATCCTAAGCTGCCTCTATATTTGCTGCCCAGAAGGCTCTAAACCTGTAAGAGATTATTTAAATGTCTCTGTTATTTACCTGGGGAGGCTCTTACTTAATCTGTCTTAGGAGAGTGGGCTGTTTCCTTGCAGTTCAGGGTCTGTAGAGCCATCTGAGGATAGGTCAGAAGGAACGTGTTCAGCCTGTGTGTGGGAGAGGAGATTGGTACATCTGAAGGTTGCATCTCTGGAGATGTCCTGGATGGAGTAAGTGTCTGGACTTGACAAGATATTGAAATACATTATTATAGGTAGAGAATAAGATTAAGTACATTTGGGAGAAAGAAATTTTTTTTATTAAGATGTACACTTGAAATCCAGAGGAATCCCACCCTCAGAAATAGGTAGCAAATGGGAACTTTAGGAGGATGTACTTATCTGGGTAGAGGCTGTTGGGTCTACAAGAGGTAGATCTGAGTGTGTTTCCTGTAGCTTATAAGTTTATAAAAGATATAGCATGAGTTAACAACATGGACAGTCTTTAAGATGAGCCTTTTGTTGAGCAGAAGGAATAGGAATTTGTGATTAAAAAGTTGAATCATATACTGAAATGTTTCTTTTTTTATTTTTATACAGACAGATTTTTTATTAGATATTTTCTTTATTTATATGTCATACAATATCTCCTTTCCCAGTTTCCCCTCCGAAAAAGAAAAAAAAAACAAAAAAACAAAAAAACAACAATAAAAACAAACCCCTGTTCCCTCCCACCTTTTCCTGCTTGCCACCTCACCCTCTCCTGCTAACTGGCCCTGGCATTCAGGGACAAGGGCCTCTCCTCCCATTGATGAACTACTAGGCCAACCTCTACCATACATATGCTGCTGGAGCCATTAGTCGCACCATGGGTACTCTTTGGTTGGTGATTTAGTCCCTGGGAGTTCTGAGGGTACTAGTTAGTTAATATTGTTGTTTGTCCTAAGGGGCTGCAAACCCTTCAGCTCCTTTGGTCCTTTCTCTAGCTCCTTCATTGGGGACCTTGTACTCAGTTCAATGGATGGCTGTGAGCCTCTACTTCTGTATTAGTCAGATATTGTCAGAGTTCCTCAGGAGACAGCTATATCAGGTTGGTTTGTCCTTCCTTCAGTCTCTACTCCATAGTTAGTCTCTGCAACTCCTTCCATGGGTATTTTGTTTCCCCTTTTAAGGAGGAATGAAGTATGCACATTCCTTCTTGAGTTTCTTGTGGTTTGTGGATTGTACTTTGGATATTCTGTGCCACATGAGTTTGCCTTTGTCCTGCTGTTTACTAAATAAAAAAGGAGGAACTGTGACCCTCCTGTCTGAGGGCCGATTTTTCAGGTCCCACCTGCCCGGATGGCCACACCTCTCTGCCCACCTTCTGCTAATTGCCATGCCTCTCTCCAAGTTCGAGTTACGCTGGAAGTCTCGCCTCCAAAGACTGAAGAAGAATTGCTGATTGGGCCTGGTTGCTGACGAACTTGTGGGAGGAGTTTTGGTTTACCAACCCTACCTGGTTTCACTTGTAAGAATAGAGAATTGAATAAAAGATGGCTGAGTAAACACACTCCTGTGTTGGCTAATTTTTATGAATCTTCCACGTGGATGAGGTAATATAAAATGGCTAGCCAGATCCCTGACTCCATTTTCCAGAAGACTCACTGGTATCGTGGCTGCTGGCAGCTACAGCTTGCAATCCCATCAGCAATGAAGGAGTGTTCCTCTTTCTCCACAACCTCTCCAGCATCTGCTGTCACCTGAGTTTTCTATCCTAGCCATTCTGACTGGTGTGAGGTGGAATCTCAGGGTTGTTTTAATTTGCATTTCCCTGATGACTGAGGATGTTGAACATTTCTTTAGGTGCTTCTCGGCCACTCAGTATTCGTCAGTTGAGAATTCTTTGTTTAGCTTTGTACCTCATTTTTTAATAGGGCTATTTGGTTCTCTGGAGTCTAACTTCTTGAGTTCTTTGTATACATTGGATATTAGCCCTCTATCAGGTATAGGATTGGTAAAGATCTTTTCCCAATTTGTTGGTTGCCATTTTGTCCTATGGACAGTGTCTTTTGCCTTTCAGAAGCTTTGCAACTTTATGAGGTCCCATTTGTCAATTCTTAATCTTAGAGCATAAGCTATTGGTGTTCTGTTCAGGAAATTTTCCCCTGTGCCTATGTGCTTGAGGCTCTTCCCCACTTGAAATGTTTCATTAGAGTTAAGAACTCAAATAATGTTAATACAGTGACATAGCAAAAGGAGGAAATATGAAGCGTTTAATCAATGGAAACTGAATTTAGGTAAGGAGATAATATATTACGTCTGTGAAAGCTTTTTCTAGGTGTCAAGTTACAGTTACCTTAGCTGTCAATGTAGTCAGAAGTCTGATAAAAAATAAAGAATAATCTACCAGTTATATATTATTTTTAAAAAATGACAGAGTTCACTAGCCAACAGTTCCCCATGGTCTCAATGGAGACTTGGGCAGTCAGTCTGGTTTTCAATACAGAAGATGCAGGGCTTTTTCTCTGAGGTGTGGATATGTGTGACATGAGAAATAGCTTACCTTGATTTAGCAAGTCATTTGACTCAGGATATTCAGTTTTGTCCACTGCGCTTTTCAGTGATTATCATAGCACAGTCTAGGCAGTATCTAGCTGTGTCCACATCTTCTGAAACCTAAAGAGAATCTGTTAGAGGCTTCAGGAATTCTGTCTGTCAAAACCTTAATAATTAGCAGACTTTGACAGGATTGAGAGCTATATTGATTGATTATAACTGAATAATTTAATGGCAGTAGTAAAAAATCATTATCTTTTAATACAGGATAGGAATGAAAATCTTAAGTAACTTTGACAGGTTGTGTATGTAAAGAAAAGCTCATTTTTTGTATTAGCAAAGAAGCATTTATCTAGGACTAGAATAAGAGCTAACAGCAGTGTCTTGAGATTGAAACTGATGGCAGGCAAACCATGGAAATGGCTAGTCTGGGGAACAAGGGACTGGCTGTTGGGCATGCATGCACCCATGTACATGTGCAGTTGAGGCACCAGGTGTTAGCTTGGGCAGGGATGGAATGGGAGCGTGGCCTGTAGCCTGGAGTACAGATGGCTAGGAGCCACAATAATGGTATGTGCTCTCCTGCTGCTGAAGGGAGTGGTGGCTGAAAATGCAAGAACAGTGGGTCAGGCAGTGGTATAGTGGGTGGCAGCAGGAGGAACAGTGTATTTACTGGGACGTGGGGTGGGACTTCCTACTAGCAGTCAAAAGCTGTGGCCCAGTGCTTCTGGCTGTCACGGTCCGCAGTGCCCGAAGTAGTGTGTTTCATATCCCAGCAATGTGCACGCTCTTCTCGTGGTGCAACACTGCTAGCACTTACATTGTAAGTCCTGAGCAGAGAGGGGTAGGCTCCCTTGAGTGCAAGAGAGCCGGCAGCCAAGACCTTCACATGCAAGAGAGTGAGTGTGTGCAGTTGGTCACAGACAGGGTCCCTGGCAGGGCGCAAGGGGCAGAGCCAGACTCACTTTTCAGGAAGCAAGCCGGACTTTCCGGTGATCCAGTGGAACCAGCTGCAGCAGCCGGAGCAGGAGTCAGCAACTGAGGGAGTTGGAGTGGGGGGAAAATCTACGCAAAACGTCCCTAGCAAGAAAGGGCCAGTTTAGTCATAATGTAGAGATATTATTTTCTGCTAACTGTGGATTAGAACAAGACAGCCCAGTAAATAGGGGCAAGGCAGTGGAAAGATAAGATATGTGGGGACTGGGGACTAATATTCGGAGCTGGTGGTCCTGAGGCACAGAGCGTAGTTTGTCCAGGCTCACCCTAGTATTTTCAGTCTTGAGAAAGAAACTGTCTCAAAAAGAGAGGGGAAAGTCTCACCCAAAGGAATAAGTCTAAGAACAAGGATCAGTGAAAGACTAAATGTCTCCCATCCTCAAGGACAGCACAGGGGTATCTCCTGTGTTAAGAGGATTCTCCCATGGGACCATGCCAGATGGTTATTCTGACCAGTGAGGATGGGGGCTTACCTGTTTTGGGCTATCGAGCATGGATCTATAGCTGAGGTGGGATGCAAACCAGCAGAGTTTCTAAATCCGAGTCACGTTATCATATGATATGTTTATTAAAAAGATAGAGGGAGAGTATGTTCTATGGGGGGGGGTGTGTGGTGAGGTATGGGGGAAGGGGATGTCTCAGTGGGCCCATGCCAAGGCATCCCTTCTCCCTGAGGGACCAGCCACAAGACAGTTTAGTATAGAATAGAGTTTATTCAGGCATGGGGAGGGGAGTTAAGAGGGTAGTAGAGGCAGAGAGAGAGAGAGAGAGAGAGAGAGAGAGAGAGAGAGAGAGAGAGAGAGAATAGTAGAGAAGTAGAGGCAGCCATGAGCACATGGAGAGAGAGAGATGGGGGAAGGGAATGGGGAGGGAAGAGGGGAAGGGAAAAGCAAGGGAACAAGAGAGGGAGGAAGGGCAAGCAGCCCCTTTTACAGTGGGTCAGACTTACCTGGCTGTTGCTAGGTAACTATGGGGTGGAGTTTAGACAGAATGCTAAAAATTAGGAAGCCAAGGAAAGAAGAGAGGGAGATTCAAGTATCCTTTGACATTATCGTCAGATAGACATGAACAAACATCTACTCACCCCTTATAGGGAACCAAAGACAGAACAAAGTAAGGATAACATCAATAAATTTTATTTGGGGTTGCTTACAGGGATGTGGGTAGAGTTTATTTACAGGAGTAAAAATGACTCAAAGACACCTCCATCCCCACAGCCTACCCAGGGTGGATGACAGCAGCTGAAAGCTGGGAACTGCAAGTTCACTGCATAGCCTGCAGCTCTACAGGTTGGAAAATACTGTTTCCAAATCAGTTTCAGTTTCTCCCAGATAGCTCAGCTGTTCTGAACCAGGCAGCTCAGCTTGTCTGAGAGTATCTCTCATCACCTCTTATCACTTAGGTGTTCCTGGATAGGGAGGGTCCTGGGGAATCAGGTTGGGTTCAGGGACTTGTTGAATTTAGTTTGAGTGAGTCACTTCCTGATTAAGTTTCTTTGGTCACTCATCTTGCTCATTTGACTTGCAGCCCCTACTATATCTTTTAACTTTACTCAGGTGCCCCTTTATCAGTCTTTATTGACTATATGTGCTGCGTCAAATATGGAATGCCAGATCTCAGATGATGGTAAGTATTTTATTTTGGATAATGTAATAAGTTTCAGATTCTCTTGAGACAATTTGCATTTGATTCATTGTGATCTATTCCATTCTTACTTTCCTCCAAGTCTCTCCGGATCCTTTCCCCTGCTTCCCCCAAAAATAAATTCATGTTCAAACATTGCTATGAATTAATACAAAGGTAAAAAAGGAAAATGAAACTAGCCAAGGAAGCAACTCTGAAATCAGGTGAAGGAGGTTACCCCTGACTCCTGAAATAACTAGTGAGTGGGGGATGCCCTGAGTGTACATTGATACCTTTACTTTCTCTTATAGATAAATGGTTAACTCACCTTTAATACCTACTGATTTGTGTCTCCAATGGATGTATCCTTCATACTTGGGAGACATTTGATTCCAAAATCTTAAAAGAAACATGTTAGTTTGTGTTGGGGTGATCCACAAATATTGTATTTTCTGGCTATCCAAACGTGTTTGTTTGGCTTTTCTTTTTTGAGACAGGGTTTCTCTGTATAGCCCTGTCTGTCCTGGAACTCACATTGTAGACCAGGCTGGCCTCGAACTCAGAAATCCACCTGCCTCTACCTCCCAAGTGCTGGGATTAAAGGCATGTGCCACCACTGAGGAGCCTTGTTTGGCTTTTCAAATACTATTTAAAGCTATAAACACCCGACTAGCAGGATAGGTAAATATCATCTCCACCTGGCTTAAAAGTAAGGTCACTTGCTCTGAGGAAGGTGACCTTCCCCAGCTTACTAGTTAAGTGAAGAATTCGGCTTTTTTCATAATAAAAGGGGGGGATCTGGAGCTAGGGCAGGAAGGAGTGGGGGCAGAACTTCTGGGAAGGCTGCAGAAGAGAGATGGGATGAAGCTAGAAGCAGGCAGTGAGAACCAAGTGGAGAGATGAAATGGAGGAGAAGGCAGGATAAGTTAGTAGCCCCAGCAAAAGGCCAACAGCTTTAAACTATACAGAGGTCTCCGTTTCTTCATTAAACCTCAAGGGAACTCTGAAAAAGCCACCAGCAATAAATTTGGCATGAGAACTAGACTTTTAAAACATCCTTTATAAACAGCTAGACAAGTAGTTTATTATTATAAAACCCAGAGTTAAGCAAATAATGTAAGCAATAACTTTAATTTAAATGCCAAATAGTAACTATTCACAACGCACCTAATGAAAGCTCATGGAATAGAACAAAATGCACACAGAACTCCTTTCAGCCTTACCAAGAAACTTAGGATCAGCTTCTGGTTTGTCTTCCTGAGGAAACTTGCGAAAACATGTTCATTCTGTTTTAAAATGTACCCCTGGGGGAAAATGTGTATCTATTAGGCATCTTGGGAAGATACCTTACACTTAATGTGGCACAGAAAAACATTGAGGGGATTACTGTCCAAAGATTGAAGGACTCTCAGGTCTCAGATCCAGATATTCCTAGAATAAGTCTGCCCTTAGCACCAGCTGCCCTTCAATTCTATCATCATTAACAATATCTAGGTTAAGTCTTGACGCCACAGGTAGTGGGGCCTCCTACTCTGTTTTTAATCTCATATCCAGGGAGTTAGTGTCTGACTGTCTTCATGTTATGGGACTCAACGGGACTCTCACGACACAACACTATGCCATTATGCAATAAAGTAATTTACTCTTTGACCCAAGCTTTTCTGTTAATACTGGAATATCCTCTTTTTTTTTTTTTTTTTTCATTGAGAAGATACTTATTGACAAAAAGGGAAACAGAAATTTTTTCAGACTCCTACAAAAGTCCAGAGTATTGGACATGATCATCTTTCCAGACAAATACGGATTCCTGCTTCGAGATCTTCATATTAACTTTCAAGAATAGCTCCCACCATGGCAGGTATGAGCAACACAGCCATATCAGCTACAGTCAGATTAAAGCATTTTATGTTATTCTAAACCATAAACATTAAGTTGTTCTAGTTTGAAACCCTAGTAGAACTCCAATCTTTAATCAATAATAGTCAGTATTATGGAATTTTTTAGCTTCCGCTAAGTCGCCATGTAATACTCCAATACTGGCCATTAAAACTTTTCTTCATTTTTCACCTTGTGAGATTTCTTCAAAGCCACAGTAGTAGTCCTTCTTATTTTCTCCATGATCACTTGTCTGTAACTAAATCTCTGGGAATCAGACCCTATCTTCATTATTCTTAGATCTCAGTCCTGCAGAAATACCAAATAAGCTAATCAGACTTCTAGTTAAAAGGATTTACTGTGCAATTTATCTTACTTGAGGGTAATGTTACCAATAGCCTCTACCCTTCCTATTCATGCCTAAGCTTAAGTCCTTTAGAGTTGTTTCATGGATGCCCTTTCTATATTTAAGTACGTTTCTAATTGATAAAGCCTGATATATAAGACAATTTGTCTCTAGACTGAATGAATTCCCATAGGCAATCAAAGAATGTAAGTAACTGAAACACTGGATGTATCAGGAAAGTAAACCAAACTTCATTTTCAACAGAGAACAGGTGCAAAATAAAACTTCCAAGGAAGCCCTCAGGGCTAACAATTACCTCCTTTTAGGAAAGTCCCTTTCTTTGTTCTTTTATCTTTTCCTATATCCGTCAAGGTCCTGGGGATTGCCATCCATCCTGAGCTAAGCCTTAGAAAAGAGCCTCAGGAGGGGAACACCTCCTACCCCACCACATCACCAGCCCTGCCCCCAAACCATTTGTCAAGTCAGCACATGAGCCACCTTCAATATCTGATTAAAGGAACAAAGTAAGAATTTGAAGTTTTGTTCTTTCTTCATCAAAAAGATATACTGCAATTTTTTTTTTTATTTCTTTCATATATCCATGATGAAAACTGTAGATCACCTTTGTGGATTCACCTTTGTGATGACTTCACTCATTCACTTTTCCAGTGGTAAGATCATCCAGTTTCCATTTTCATTTCATCCATAAGACTAGAAGCTATCAGATATACTCAAAGGACTCCAAGCCACACTTTCCAGGGAATTTACCTTCTTAATTCTAAAATTTGGATGAGAAAAACACAGTTGGATATACTCCCATGGCTTTATCTAGCCTCAGAGTGGAGAGGGGGGAGTTGGCACTTGCATTGTATGTGTATATTTGTCAGAAAAGTAAGTGAAAACATTTTGCACAAAATGAAAAATATACTTAGTGACATGTATTGCTTACAAGATGTATTAAGAAGCCAGCCACAAGAAAACTCTGACTTGAGATAATCATGTCTCTGATATGCTAATGAATCAGTTAATAAATCACCCTTAAGCTTTGATTCCTGATAGTGCAAAACTAATGCCATTGGTAAAATCAATAAATTGGAACTTTGGAAACAGCCTGGGATTGTACTGCCATGTTCCCATGACAAAGTGGCTACAGCTTACCTATACACTGATCTCTGTCAGCAAAGGAACTTTCAGACTAGCCCTGTAAGACTTTAGCTTCTTGGAGTTCCCAGAACCACTGCTGAATGCATACACCCCACACCTCACCTCAACACCTCATAGCACTGGTAGCTGCTGGTCAATGATCTCAAGAACCTTCTGGAACTTTCAATAGTGCCATCCTCCCAGCTGAAGGACTTCCAATAGGATACATGTTGAGCATATACTCAAGAGGATTCCCCATCTGAAGGCTGCAGCATTTCTGGCCCAACCATTCCCTGACTGGTGAGGTGTCTGTTTACATGAGACTACTCTATCTTTATAATGACATAGTGTTGTAAGGACATGAGATTACCATAATTTTTATAATAACTTTGTAGTGTAAGGAATATTTGTATTTATAAACTGAGTACATTAAAATCATGTCAGACAACATCACTGTCCTTCTTAATAGATTGAAATTGAATTTCTGGATTTTTATGGTAGAAGTTAGTTATGCCTACTTTAATCTTGGTCATGATCCTATAGGTTTGTGGGCCTTACATACTTAGCTGATGTCTTAGTTTTACCTACTCTAATTTACAGTCTATCTCCTCTTAGATGGTTCTGTAAGGCCTGAAAATCAGTACAACAGAGCTTCTAACTCAGACCCCTAACCCCCTCCCCCCCTCTTTTTTTTTGCCACTGCAGCTATGAGTAATCAGATTGACTTCATGGCACCTTTTGAAGGACTTTAGGGATTCAACCCTTAGTAGGGAATTGTTAGGCAGGAAATTAATATATTAACAGATACAAAGGTCAATTAATATTAAGGTCACTAGCTCTAGAATTCTCCCTCATAATAACTCTTAGCATTGATGCCTGTAATCATGAGTCTCTATTAACTGTTTAGAGAAATGGGGACTTATTCATATCTTTAAAAGTAGAAGGACACATAACATTCTGAACCACCTCGAAGGTCATGAATTGACACCTATCTAAAACTGGTTCACGGAGTCTTAACCCTTATAAGGCAACTCAAACAGATCAGTCAGTCACCTAGGCGGGGTATGCCTCTCAGAGTATTGGAAGTAGTATAAAATACAACATTGACAATCTTCATAGCCAAAACCTCCTCTTCCTCATTGGAAATAAATGTTCTGCTTTGCAACGGCCTTTTTGCTCATTGCTCCCTCTCATCCCTAGAGAATGCTTCATTGTACACTAATAAATTCTGCCTATCGTCAACATTAAATACTGCATTTTTCATTTGAATTAAGGACTGAGAATCCAAGGAAAGACTAGAGAGAGATCCTGGCGACAACTCATCTCCTAATAGACATAAAAATGAATTAATTCTACTTTTGGCTTATGGACAGAAACTTAAATTTTGGTTATGAGGTTGAATGAGAGCACAAGCTACACATTTTTCACAATAACATTGGATCCTGTAAGATCAAAAACTTATTTGTGCCAAGTTATACTAAATATGTTAACTACTCAGTACACCTACAAGTTCTAAGTATAAGATCAGAGCAGGGAATCTTACAGGAAATTTCCCATCCTCAAAGTCAAGCACTTATCACCACCATCGCCCTTGTAACCTCAAATCCTTTCACCACATACCATGTGTTTAAACTCTGTTTTTGCTTCCTTATTTGTATTGTGAATTTATTTAAATATTCTATTCATTTTACTTCGAAATGAAACTTTGAAACCACTTCCAATATTCTCAGGCAACAATCCCCGGTTTCCATATTGATGACTAAGCTTTTGAGGAATAAACTAAACTATCCTTAGCCTTCTATAGCCACCTGTACCATCACATTTCTCCTTTGAGTTGCTCATTTTGTCATGATGGCACCATAGTCCAACTTGGTTTTGTTTCTATTTCTTTATTTGTTTGTTCCTTTCAATTCATTAGTGTAACAATGCGCTGCCACCTTCAAGCCTAGCCTGCCTCCCTCACAGTGAAATAGCTGGGAGTTCTCTAGGAGGACCTCAGGGGTTGAATTGTTCCTCAGAAGCTCACATACTGAATATTTTGTCCCAAACTGATAGCATACTATTTTGAAATTTCTGGATACTTTAAGAAGTACAGCCTAGTTGGGCAAAGTAGATTACTGACAACTTTGTTGACCATATCTTGTCTGAGGTTTGTCCTTCTTCCTCTGTTTCTTTCTGTTTCCTGCCCAAATCCTCTTGACTTGTTTATGTCAGTTGTTTTACCACTATGGCAGGAAAACTAACCAACACAAAGCACTAGGATAGGTTCTGAGCTCATTGTGGCATCTGACCTTAAAGCTTCAGAAGTAAACAATAGGATACAGGGAATTTATTCTTTTGTTTGTTTGTTTTTGTTTTTGTTTCATTGAGACAGTTTCTTTGTGCAGTCTTGGCCGTCCTAAATCTAGCTCTGTAGATCAAGGCTGGACTTGAACTCACAGAGATCATCCTACCACTGCCTCTAGAGTGCTGTCTTTAAGGGCATTCACCACCATTACCACCCAGCTAGAAATTTATTCTTACCACTTTTCTTTCAGTTGCTTTAAAGAAATTTGCTGTGGAGTAATATTGCTTGAGTACCACTGTATACGGATCAAAGTGAAGTCAAACCATATCTGTTATAATCAAAGGTTTATATCCATGAGTTGTACATTGGTAGTTAAAACTCATTTATCCATGAGTTGCACGAGTAGATGGATTCAGCTATTTTTTTTAAAAAAAAAATATTTAAAAGTTGAGCTAATTTTTCACATAGAACATTCTAGGTGATATTCTTAAGCAATAGAGCATATACATTTTACCAAAAGTGTGTAATGCTGTATATATATACATTTCAGAGATACATGTGTGTAAATTATTTCAAATAAGATCGTTCTGTATAAGAACAAATATTTTCAGGTTTTACCACTCACTGAGGGCACTCAAATATCAATCCTGGGGCAATTAGATCACTCAAGATTCAGCCAATCTTGTAACATCTCTTTCAAATTACTTATTAATTTTATTTGAATTAAACTTACCACAAGATTTTTTTCCCAAATACAAAGTTAGTGAACACTAATCACAAATCGAAATAACTTTTAATATAATGATGATAAAACATGAGATAATCATTCTAGGTATTGGAGCTTCGCTTTGTAGGAAGAGAAGCAGTATGAAATAGTTTTTAATTGTTTCATTGTTTCACAACATAATATGTAAAGATAATTTACTTTTAGCCCTTCATGCCCGCTGTGAGTAACTAGTCTGTCCCTGGTCTGCATCCCTTGCTTTCTTTTCCACCTAAAACCTTCACATAAATTGTGCTCTAACTTTGGAGTATATAATATATTTAAATTTCATATTTTTTTT
>JADRCC010437945.1:0-10000 GCA_019843855.1 Hylomyscus alleni
AAGTCCGCACCTCCCCAGCTCTACTCCAAATTCAATTTCTTCCCCAAGTCCATTATTGCTCACAAAGAAAAACCAGATCCAGAACGGAAACTGTCAGCCATCTGACATTTGGAAAGAGCCCATCCATCCCCTGCTCTCCAGGACCAAAGGAGGTGAAGGTCTCACTCCTAGGGAGAATGGTGATTTTGTTAATAGGTGTGGTGTTTATGCCAAGTGTCAATTAAAGCCTCTGGGTAGCTTCATTCTTCAGTGTTGGCTGGCTCACAGGGCTCAGAAGAGGGACAGAGGAAACTTCTAGAAAGACAATCCCAGAGGCACCTGCTGTTAGTGGCTCAGCACTTACTGTACAGCCAAGGTCGGCAGAGGGGAAAAGGCTCAGCTTCGGAGGCTTACATTATAATGAGTCACACAGTCGTTAGTGTGTGAACCCCAGGCAGGAAGCTCACATTTTTGTGTGAGGGAAGAGGGTTTTTTTTGTTGTTGTAGTGGTGGTGGTGGTTGTTATTCAGTCATAAGCACTCCCCTGCTGGGTCTGGAATTGCTCTCTGCACCAAAAAAAAAAAAAAAAGACTTCATTTTCTTTGAATTTAAAAGTACCTTCACAAACATTTTGGCTTAAATATAGAAGAAAAAAATTTATAAAAGAAATTAGAAAAAAATTATAAACTTTGGTTGAGCCAAGTTTCATGGAAAAGAGGTCCTTTAAAAATAGAGTAAAGGATATTAAGAATATTTCTTGTTCCCTACTCATGTCTTTCACAGGTGTGGTATCGCTCTGATGAAGAACAAAGGCAGAAGAACAAAGACGGGAGCCTGGTAAATACAAATTACATATGTTTTACAATAGAAGCAAAATTGAAATTTCTTTTAAAACAATAATGTAACACAGAGCCTAAAGTATTATTTCCTCAGTAGTGTGGGGTGGTATAGCAGTCCTGAAAGAGGAAGGTTTTGAGTTTGCCCTTCAACTGTTGACTCGCAGTGCACTGCGAATCTGTCTTCCGCCATCTTTCAGTCCCATGGAGCCTCTCATTGGCTTTGACCGGGGCACACAAAGGCTAGAAGCTGGTTACCTCTTCCTTGAACAGAAATCTACTTTAGTACTTTATCCTCCTGAGTCCAAGCAGAGACAACCAGGAGCAAGCGGGAACTTCTGAGTACCTCACTGAGGCTGTCCTACCTTCCCAGCTGAGGACGTTGGGAAAGTATCAGAGGCTGGGAAAACAACTCCGTTGAGAACTGTCAACACTAACGTCCGTCCTTCCCTGGTGAATGACGGAGCTCTAGACCTTAGACTGAAGGGTGTGTGTGTGTGTGTGTGAGAGGGGATCATCCGTCTTTACCTGAATGAAAGAGGGCAAAGCTGTCTTACGTCCCTCATGTCCTCTGATTGAGGTCCTAGAACCTTCTTTAATAATTACATGTGCTTAGCACCCCTTTAATTTTAACCTTAATATATTTTTCTGTGTCTCTCACAAGCCCCAGATACACAGATAGACATGCATACATGCGTGTTTGTTGTATGAGTATAGGCTTTCCTCTTGAATGTTTTTTTTAAAAGAATGTGGTAGGCAGTGCTGTAGAATGGGGAGTGTGTTTCAGGGGCTACTTTAGCATACGTGACTGCTCTGATAGGTATTAAATATGATATCTGACCCTTTTTAGTGCAGTCTCAGAGATGGCCATGGCCAACACCGAAATAAAAATGATTATTCTTAATTAAGGCTATGCTGCTGAATCTTTTTGTCCTGTGCCCTGCCAGCAGACCTTGGCAGTTCCCACTGCCTCCTCACCTGATATAACTCTCTTGTCTACCGTAGTTTGCTTTCAGACAAGAATCATATATGGAGTCACACTGAGGTGCAGGTGACTGATGGGAGAACCCCTTTACAGAAGTGAATGCATATTGCCAGAGACGGCCGTAGGCATCTGTGCAGACAGTAGTAGATGGTATACCTGAACTATTTTCAAGTTGAATAAACACTCATCGAGGTAGCAGGAAATCAAGCTTTTGGCTTTGGACTTCAAGGCTATCAACTCAGTGTGGTAATTGAAGTTAACATGTGCTGAAGAATAATTGATAAATTCCAAATATTTGTTATGCAAGAACCCATCAGGGATATGATTCATGGGAATATTAAAAACAAGTTTGAACGATGGAAAATTTGGTCTTCTACATCAAAGAAAGAAAGATTTTAGAGCAATGTTTAAAATATTAGCTTGGGATTGTACTAAGGCAAGGAACAGACAAGGGAACATGGTTATAACATGAGCACTTCCTGTGTGTCTGGCTGGACCATCACTGGTTATTACCAAGTAGCTAAAATGAGCACTTCCTGTGTGTCTGGCTGGACCATCACTGGTCATTACCACGTAGCTAAAATGAGTACTTCCTGTGTGTCTGGCTGGACCATCACTGGTCATTACCACGTAGCAGCCACTTACATGTTAGGCTTCTGTCTTGTTCTATTCTATTGGTAGTATTTAATGCAGTCACATCTTGGTTGGTGGAAGTAACTCCAAACATTCAGGAAATGGCTGAAGAGGAGATAGCTTAAATACCCCACGCTAAGGACACACACAGGCAGCTTACGTTACAGTCTACTTCAGTCTTGCAACTTCTGGGGTTTTCTAGCTCCATGATGCATTTGAATGGGTGGGATGGAGAAGATCCAGTCACTCATGACCTGAAGTGGTCTTCAGAGAACAGTTGTCTAGTGTGACCTGTCAGTGACTCACTTGTGCACCAGTTCACCTTGAATGTCCTGAATCGAAGAACTTTCTCCTTGAGTGCTTTCTTCCCTGATATAAGGAAGAAAGGAGAAATCAACCGACCAACCAACCAGCTCACCAGTTGACTTGCCAAGCAGGCATCCATCCATCCATCTAAGCAATCAGCCAGTTAGGCAAACAAACATGCAAGCAAGCAAGCAAGCAAGCAAGCAGGCGGCATCCATCTCATCCGTCCATCCGTCCATCCATCTGTCCGTCCGTCTGTCCATCCATCCATCATTCCAACCAACCAACCAACCAACCAACCAACCAACCAACCAACCAACCCACCAGCTATCTAGACAGACAGACAGCTAACCAACCAGCCAAATGACAAGCCAGCTAATCAGTCAACCAACCACCAACCAAAATAAAAACCCTAGACCACCGGTTCAGGCATCAAACATAGATGTTTATAGGCACTCATATGCATCTAATTTAGCCCTATTTGTAAAGTGGATAAGACAAGTGTTAGCTATATTTTACAAATGAGAACACAGTGAACATAGCCCTTGATTAATGTCATAGAGGCAGCAAGTGCCAGCCCAGCATCTGGACCATGGAATTACGGTTTCAAAGACATCTTTTTGTAAACACTTGGTTAGAACACAGCCTTGTGTTCAGAGACTACAAAGAGGAAAAAGATTTAATTCCTCTAGGGCTAAGGGAGGAGGAGGATTAGACTTCTGAGAAAAACCAATTTTCCATATGTTGAGAAATACAGATTATCTAAGACAAGGAGGCACCATGGGGTGGGAGAGGGAGGCAGTGACCTGGAGCAGAAATTTGATGAAGGTGTAGGCTTGCTTCAGTGAGCCTCACTGAATGAGGGCTGAGAAAAAGTTTCAGGCTGTCTCTAGCCATCACCTTCACTTCTAGTCTCATGTCAGGACTTCTGTCTTTTCCTGAAGAGGTATTATGTATATCAGACTGGAACAACAATAACTTAGAACTTCCAGAGATTTCTTTTGCCTCTACCTCCCAAGTGCAGGAATTACAGATATGGCCTACTGCATCTGTTTTATGCAGTGCTGGGGACTGAACCCAGGGCTTTGTGGATACTAGGTAAACACTTTACCAATGAGTCACACCTCACCCCATTTTATCTTTTAAAATGCATCTTAAAATTTTCATGGTCATGTGGTGTGTATCTTTGCAGGGTACAGTGTGGGCTTTCAAAAATGGTACAATTATATAATATGTATATCATCTTAGGCAGACATCACTTCTTTGTGGCGGGAATATTTAAAATCCTGTCTAGCCACCATTTTTAGATGTTCAACTATTATCAACCAGATGATGCTCGTATTTGTTATACAATCAGTATAGAAAATAATGACCCATGCCCTTGGATACCATTCCATTGAAGATTTGTAGGTCAGACAAACTCCCAGATGCTATCTCCCTCTGCAGCATAGGCTGTATTTGTGTCTCTGTATCATGTTTTATTAATTCTCATAATATGCCAAACCTTTTAGGTCTTCTTATGGTACAGTGACCCATGGTTAGTGATCTTTGATGTTCCCATTGTAACTGTTTTGGAATGCCACAAATGCACTCAGAAAGGACCAAATTTAACAAATGTCATGTGTGTTCTGACTGATCCATGTTAGCGGTTAAACTCTCTTCCCTTTCCTTCATCCCCTATCCTCTGAGACCCAGTGTTGAAATTAGTACAGTTAATAATTGGCCTCTCAGTGTTCAAATAAAAGCTGTTGTCTCTCCTTGTGTATCAAAGAGCAAAGGTGATCAAGCCCCCATGAGAAAGACACATCAAAATCAGAGACAGGACAAAGCTGGTGCAGCAAACACCCATGCTGAGAAAGAAAGGGAAGAGATCTTGGAGGAAATTTAAAAAGCTACTCCAGTGAGCAAGGAAAAGAGCCCCACAGCCTGATAGATAGGGGGAAAGTGTTAGTGGTCAGGTCAGAAGCTCAAACCAGCCACAGCAACCTCTTAGGCTAAAGCTCCATCCACGTGAGCCATAACGCTCTTCAACTCCAAGAGAAGCAAGGGAGCTTCACAAGACATTTTAGGGTCTCAGGGGTTGGTTCATACGTCTCAAAGGAAGCAGCTTGTACACATCAGAGCAAAGATAATCTGCAGGTGTTGATGGCGAAGTTGCCTTGAGATATCCCGTTATGATGGAGCTCTCTGGTAAAGGTGGCCTTACTCAACAGATTTCCAAGGTAGATGAACCATGTCTCATTTTTGAGAGAAGATGCTTCTTGGGTTTTCATAGCTAAAGAGAAAAAGTTAAGGCTTCAGAGGAGAGCTGGCTCTCTTGCTAGGGGTGAAGGCAGCTGATGACATTAAGTTCGTAAGAAGTCTACTCATTATTTTATGGCTGTGCTTCCTAAGTGGAACAAGAGAGCAAATCTGTCCCACCATGGTCTACAGAATATTTGAAGGCAGCTTTTGAGACCCACTACTTACCAGAGAAGACTGCTTTCAAAATACTGCTTCTCTTTTTGTGTGTACATGTTATATGTGTATCTTCATGTGTGTGTGCACATGTGTTTATGTGCATTTGGAGGCTAGAGGACAACCTTGGGCATCATTAGACGGGATGCTATCTACCTAGTTCTCTGTGACAAGGTCTCTCATTTGGCCTGGATTTCACTCATTAGGTTACTCTGGATGGACCCTGGGATCCTTCTGTGTTTGCCTCCTCAGTCCTGGGATTACAAGCATGTGTCCCCATTTCTGGCTTCTTTTACACAATTTTGGGGCTTAGACACAGGTCTTCATGCCTGCACAGTAAGCCCTTCACTGACTGAACTGTGTCTCTAGCCCAATTGCTGCCATTGACCATATATCTCATGTAAGTGTACAATACTGATATTAATGTTTTCATGCTACCTAACACAAGATCTACCCTATAGCATATGGATTGAAGAGACTCTTGGCTCTCACCTGTCATTTCAATAAAATCAAAACCCTGTAGAAAGGGTCACCAATCCAGACACTGTTAATGACATTGTTGGTTCACAGGAGGAGATGAACTACTGAATGGAAGTTTGGAAGAGATTAATTCCAGTGGCTACAGTAACTTGAGGGTTTCAAGGCTGCAGTGGAGGAATTCACTCTAGATATGGCCGAAGAAGCAAGAGAACTAGAATTAAGAGTAGACCTGGTAAAGGAGACTGGGTTGCTGCAATCCTGCAATAAAACTACTGAGTCAGGCATACCCTGGGTATGGTGGTTTGAATAGGTATGGCCCTCAAAGATTCATGTGTTTGAATGTTTGTCCCTAGGGAGAGGCACTATTAGGAGGTGTGGCCTTGTTGGAGTAGGTATGGCCTTGTTTGAGGTCTCCTATGCTCAAGTTCCACCCCATGTGGAATTCCAATCTCCTCCTGACTGCTTTTGGATCAAGATGTAGAACTCTTGGCTCCTCCAGCACCACGTCTGCCTGCAAGCTGCCCTGCATCTAGCTATGATAATAATGAACTAAGGTCTATGAAACTGTAAGCCAGCCCCAATTAAATGTTTTCCTTATTCATAGTTGCCTTAGTCATGGTGTCTCTTCATAGCAATAAAACTCTAACAAGACTGAAGCTGGTACCAGAGTAGAAGGGTATTACTGTGACAGACCTGACCATGTGTTGGGGAGGATTATGGAAGGACTTTGGAACTTTGAGTTGGAAAAGCCATTGAGTGTTGAGGTCTTGGTGAGCTGTTCTGTAGGACCTTGGAAGATAAGAATTTTGTGAGCAGTGCAGAAGATGGATGTCTGTCTTGTGAGATTGCAGATGGAAGATTAAAAGCCCTATCAGGGCCATTTCTATTTTGATTTAAAATTCTGTGGTTCTGCTTTGTTGGGCCTGAACAATGAACTATGATTATCAAGATACCAGAACTATTAAAGTGAAACTTTTATATTACTGGAATAATTGATGCTGGTTACCTGGAGGTAAGAAATCAGTAGTGATTAAGGAGAGACCAGAAGGGTGAAGTCTGCTGGGAATTGTTTTCTGAGTGCACAGAGAAGCTGTGTTCTAAGGTTGGACTTTGTGTTGGCAGCCAGACTTGGTAATGTGTAAGAGTCACCCAGATGGTACTGGTTTTGATTGCGTGAAGGAGTGGTGGAAAGTAGCTGAGGCTTGGCACTGAGAAAGGCCATTAGTGAAGGTGCAGTCTCAGTGTCAGTTAAAGGGCCACGACGGATGGAATCACGGCATAGAAGTCGAGGCTTGACACTATGAAGAAAGCCCAGAGAGTCTATTGATGAAAGTACAGTCCAGTTGCAGCAAAAGATCCCATAGTTTTCAAGACGCCAGTGCCATGGGATAACTACCAAGAACAGCAGAAGCAGTGGAGTGGAGCCAGCTAGAGCCTAGAAGACAAGCAGTATGTGCTACACACAGAAGTGACCTAAGCCCCTTGGAGGAGCCCAGAAGGTCAGGTGTAGATCCCCGGCATTGGACATTGGGTTACTTACACTGCTGGAGTTTGGTTTGGCTCTGTTCAGATTGTGACTGCGCCCTGGTTCTTCCCTCTTGAAGAAGGGTTTAATTTAATTTTTAGAGGTGTCCAAAGCTGAGAGACCTTGAACTTTTAAGGGAAATTTTGGAGTTTTAGAGAGATTGGCTATGTTGAAGGGATTGAAAAACTTAATGTGTTTGAATTTGTAAAGACTGTGGGACTTTTAAAGTTATTTATGTTTTAAATGTGAGATCTTGAGGATGATAAGAAAAGGAATGGTTGTGGCTTAATAGTGATGTCTTTGTTTTGTCAAGTTGATGAGCCTCAGTTGAGAAAATGCCTCCATGAGATCCAGCTATAAGGCATTTTCTCAATTAGTGATAAATAGGGGAGGGCCCAGCCCATGATGGGTAGTGCCATCCTTGGGCTGGTGATCCTGGGTTTTATAAGAAAGCAGACTGAGCAAGCCATGGGAAATAACCCAGTAAGCAGCATCCTTCCATGGTCTGTGCATCAGCTTCTGCCTCCAGGTTCCAGCCCTGCTTAAGTTCCTGTCCTGACTTCCTCTGGTGATGGACTGTGATGTCTAGAAGCATAAGCGGAATAAACCTTTTCTTTCCCAACTTGCTTTTTAGTCATGGTGTTTTGTCACAGTCATAGAAACCCTGATTATGACACTGGGTATCTCAGATTGGGTTTTATTGGTGTCAAGAGACACCATGACAAAGGTATCTCTTACAAAGGAAAACATTTAATTGGGGGATGGCTTGCAACTTCAGAGGTTTAGTCAATTATCTTCATGGAGGGAAACAGATGTAAAGGCAGGCATGGTGCTAGAGAAGGAGCTGAGAGTTCTACTTGACTTGAAGCCAAAAGAAGGAGGCTGTGTGCCTTACTGAGTGTAGCTTGAGCACTGGAGACCTTGAAGCCTTCCCCACAGTGACACATTTCCTCCATGAAGGCCACACCTACTCCCAAAAGTCCACACCTCCTAATAGTGCCATGCCCTATGGGCCAAGCATTCAAACACATGCGTCTATGAGGGCCATTCCTATGCAAACCACCGCACTGGGTGAGCAGAGGAATGGGTGTCTTCAGCTTGAACGGATGGATGAGGCTGCTGTATTTTGTTGAAGTGTCACCAAGTGTTATTCAAACTTGGCAAAGTAGTGATGATATTTAGGAGGGCTAACTCCAATTTGAAGAGAAGTTCTATTGTGGGTCTAATGCTATCAACTAGCATTGCATGTCACAGGGAAATCTTTTGGGAAAAGATGTGCTAATTGATACAGCCAACTTCATTGTCTGGTCAGAAATTGCCACTGGTGCCCTAGTCTTCAGAAAGTGGGATTGGATCTTCCCGAATCCATCTGTATTGAAGTCAGACTCTTTACCAGCAAAGTGATTGTGTCTTGCTAAAGGCCCAGATGACTGTTAGCATAACTTAGCAATAAAGCATTTATTTAACAAAGACATTTACGTTGGTATTTTTAGGATTCATGCAATTACAGACTCCACTGACTGTAGTGTAATGTAAAAATAACTTTTATATGCACTGAGAAACCAACAAATTTGTGTGACCCACTTTATTGTGATACTTTATTGCACTAGTCTGCATCTATAGCTATACCCTCTCTAAGGGATGCTTATATTTCATTTGGAAAGTGTAGGCGCCTGTATCTGTTGGATTCACTGATACCGACTGAGTTTCTAGGCACGTAGAGCCAGAAATACACTATATAGCGTCCTTATGGTGGGGGTGGTGTAGGATTACAATGATCCAAGAGTCGTGTCTCTCAGGGTCTGCCTCAGCTGTGGAGAATTGCCTTGCTCTGTGGTGTGCCATCCGTGGGGTACCTCAGTGCCCAGAGTTGATTAAAGTGGGTGGAGTATTAACAACCAGTCTGCAGAACACTGGACTGAGGATGCAAATTCAGTATACCACCTAAGTAAGGGATGGCTTGAGGTTTTAGTTGTGTCTGCCATGTATTTCCTTCTTGCATCTTAGCCTTTCAGGATGGTTAGTTTACATTGGCTACTTGACACAACCTGGACTCACATGAGACTCAACTGAGGAATTTACCAGATCACATTGGCCCGTGGCCATATCTGTAAGAGATCAGTGCTTGATATGGGAGGGCCCAGGCCACTCTGGGTGGCACCATCCCTAGGTAAGTAGGTACAGACTGTTTAAGAAGGCCAGTAACCAACGTTCCTCCATGGTTTCTGCTTTAGTTCCTGCCCTGACTTCCCTCAATGATGGACTGTGACCTGGAAGTGTAAACTGAAATAAACCCTTTCCTCCCTAAAGCTGCCTTCAGTGATGGTGTTTCTTACAGCAGCAGAAAATAAACATGAATGTCTTCTATGAGTATAACAGTTAATGAATATTCTGTTACTGTAGAACACAGAGCACAGAGCTATGCCATCCTCAGTAGGTGTCAGTCTGGGTTGTGGATTTGGTTTAATGCTTGCATTATGTCAATTGCATTCTCAAAACTGCAGGAGACTCCATATGTAAGACGCTGAGGATCCCTGCCCCCAGTTGGCTTTGATTAGTAAATAAAGTTGCCAACAGAGGTGGGACTTTAGGATTTGTGGGCAAGGGGACTGAGAGAGGAAGTAGGATGTAGGATAGCCATGCTGGGAAAGGAGTAAGGTCCAGGCCTCAGAGGTGTAGAAGAGAGAGTATAGCAATCATGTAAGAGCTGGGGAAGAGTGGTCCTAGCACTCTCCCCTAATTGGGTCTAGGGCAGCAAAGATAGAATGTAGATTTTAGTAAGTAATAACTCAGAAACAT
>JADRCC010438026.1:0-11291 GCA_019843855.1 Hylomyscus alleni
TTTTTTGATTTAAGATTTTATGACTAGGGATGTCCAATGTGTGTTAGGAAACATTACTATAGAATAACAATTAACCTAATGGAAGCCATATATTATGTGAGCATCTGGGTTGTCTTTGAATCCTGTATCTTTGGAAGTGATATAATATATAAATTTAAAATGCACACACTTTTTTTTTTTTGAGACAGGGTTTCTCTGTGTAGCTCTGGCTGTACTGAAACTCATTCTGTAGACCAGGCTGGCCTCAAACTCAGATATCTGCCTGTCTCTGCCTCCCAAGTGCTAGGATTAAAGGCGTGTGCCACCACTGCCCGGCTTGCACACACTTTTTAAAGCCAAAAATTCTGTCTATATTCCTTTGTATTAAATTTAAACATCTAAGACTCTGATTAAATCATTTGCTTTAAAATGTGCATGCTTGAATTGAAAGATGGTCATGCAGTTATTATTTTAAATTATAGAAATAGCTCCATGATCTGTGGACAGTACACTATTAATCAAAGCAAGAAAAAAAATTAAAAGACTTTATGGTTAGTTTACATTATTGTAGGCAATTTACTTCTTGTGCTTTCTACCTGTTTCTAAAATCTGTGTACTTTGTTGCTTTTAATATAACCCATTTTTAAAATAAGGCAAAAATGCCGGTATATGTAAGTAAGAAAAAAACTGCTCAATCCATATGCTTTGGAGATATTTTAAAAGTAGCACAGAGACATCTAAATGGGCAAAAGCTTATAATGTAAAAAATAAAGCAATTCTGTACAATATTTGTAAAGCATTCTGAAATTCATAATTTCAATTCAATAGATAAAATATTAACATGCTTTGTTTTATCAATGTATTTAGCTTAAAATTAGAAATATCAAAGCCAGTGTTAATAACCATGTTTTCCAGGTGAAAACCTAATTACACTACAAGTAAAATGTACAAACTTTATGATAACTTTAAATGAATTCCTGAAAGACAAATCCAAATATGGTAACAAGACAAATTGGAAAGGTAATAAAGGAGGCATGAGAATGTAATTTGAGGTAATGCCACAATAAAATTACTCTCCCTTATATTGCCCATGTATCTTCTTCAGGTTTGGAAGCCTGAACCAAATGGGCATCGTAAAAAATTAGAACACATGCCAGTTTCGGCGCTCATCATCCTCTGTGGGTTTTAGAATGAAGGATTTATTCCGGGGCTTTGTTTTCTCTGAGCTGTACCTTATAAATGAAAAGTACAACATGTGCATCTTCCATGCTGAGAAATAAACAGCAAGCTCACCCTCTGTAAACAGTAATCCAATATGCTGAGCAAGAGTTACAGATGCATCCGTTTAGATAAACAGTAAGAGGCCTTATTAATAATTAGTCCCTGTGCAAGAACTGTGGTGATCAAAACTACACAGAAAAGTTTTTCTGTAAACATGATACTTTTTTTTTCTGAGCCCAGGGCAGTGTCTGACACATAGGAGGAGGCCATTTGAGGTTTGTGAGTAAGTGAATCAAAGGACATTCTGCAAGTTTGGAAAGAGGAACTTACAGTGGCTCCTGATTTAGTTCTTTCTGCAGTGTGCAGAGTTGCTACAAGTCAGGTCATGTAGCTCAGTCCAGGTCAATGCGGGAAGTCAGGAAGGAGAGGCCAAGGCTTGACCTTGTGGCTTTGCCAGCCGACCCTCTATTCTAGCTTTGTTTCCTTCTTGTGGAGAAGCAGATGTGCCTGCCTGATAGGGCAGATGCCTGAAAGCTCCACGGTCTGGAGGAGGTAACATCCTGGTCTCTCGTGCTTCCTGGGTGATTCATTAACCAGCCCTGAGTACAAGATCTGTCAGTCACTTCCCGAAGCTCAGCACCATCAATGCTCTTGTGATAATGGGTGCAAGATCCAGAGGGAGCAACAGCTCACGGCAAATTATTAAAAGCCATAACCTTGATGTGCTACATTTTTTGGTAACGTCCAAACAAGCTTTTTGAAAACCTTACTATTCCATTCCTTTTAGTTGCAGATGAACGTACTGGGCCAATTTGTCATTGTAGTAAAAGATTTATCATATATGTCTGTGCAAGAGTGCCAGATCTTCTGGAACTGGAGTTACAGTTATAAGCTGAAATTTGGGTGCCGGGAACTGAACCCAGATCCTTTAGGAAAACAAGCCAGTGCTCTTAACCACTGAGCCATCTCTCCAGCCTGCAAATGCTTCTTTCTGACAAACTTTGTTCCTCTTTACCCCCAACGTATATTTTTTTATTTCTACTCTTATCTCTCTGAATACTATGTCAGGGTCTTTCTTCCCTGCAAGGATTGAATTTCTCATCTACTTCTTAAGCACATTTCCATCCAAGATCCCCTCTCCTGTCAGAGTAGATGCATTCATTTCATCCTGTCAGTGACTGCAGTTTCAGTGCTGCAGTCAGGCTTCACTATTTCAAGCATGACAACACCATTGTAAAAATACAAGGGAAAGAATGGAAGAGGAAAATCACATTTTAGCCTTTGTGAAAAATGAAATACCATTGCATATGGTACTACAAGGCACAGATCACTGCTAAACACTTAACTTTTAAAACTCTCTCACTTCCTACTTCACTCTAGTCTTGCTCTCCCCCACCCCTTCTTTCTTGGTTTCTGTACAATTGTATCATCTGTTGTGTGTTAGTTTCTGCTTTATCATTCTTTGGCGTGTACCCTTTATTCTTCAGCTTAGAAGACTGCTATAGCTTTCACTCTGTCTTTAGTGGTTTTGAAATTAGAAGGCTTATCTGTATATCTGAATGGAATGATGAACGAATATTTCAGTTACATACTTTGACTTCTTCTTTGTGTCCTCAATGGTTGCTAGTGACACAACCACTGCCACTTCATAAGTAAAATGGTATAATATTTACCATTACCTTTTACATTGTCCTTAACCTTGACATACCCCTTAGAAAAGATGCTATAAGGAACTGAATGCTTGTGCACCTTCCTGAATTTCTGTGTGGAATTCTGTCTCTGAATGTGGTAAGATTTTAGATGGGACATACAGCAGGTGATTTGGTTTAGACTGTGGGAAGGAGGGTGTGACATGATGAGCTGAATGTTCTTAGAATAACAGTTTTTCTGCCATGTTTAGAGAGAGAGAACAGGCAGCTGTCTTCAAATCAAAAAGTGTCTTCACTAAAACTTGACTATACAAATACCTTGATCTCAGCCTTTCAGCTTACAGAACCGTGAGAAATCGATGTCTTGTCATTTAAAGCAAGCAAGCCACTCAGTGTTATTTGTTGTGAGAGCCTAAGAAGCTAAGGAAAAAAGTATCCCTCCTCCTTTTAATATTTCTACCTTTTCAAATTTGTATTTTGAAATATGTGTAGGTCTTTGTATCTATTTGTAGGTGTGTGTACATGAGTGAACCTGCCCACAGAGGCCAGAGGCATCAGGTCCTGTGAACCTGGCAATGCAGGTGGTTTTGAGCCATCCACTATGGGTCCTTGAACTAAACTTGAGTCTTCTACAACAGCAGTAGGTGTCCTTAAATACTGAGTAATCTATCCAGCTTCTTGACCTTAACATAGAAAAGAGCCGATCTTTCAGTATGAATTGCTTGCTTTATATCACAGTTCCAGTAGGTGTCAAAAACAATCATCAAAACCATTGCTATTGTTTATTTTGACTACCTAATGGACAAATGCAGTGTGGCTTTCTACATTAGATATAAACGAACAATTGTCTTTTAATAATTGTGAATCCAATATATGCAATGAATTTTGTAATGTTTTACTACTTTTTATTTTGGGCCTGAAGATAACAATACATCATTCTAGTATCCCTGTTGCTTAATCTTCTAAACACAGTCATTGAGATATGTATTGAGTAGAGTGAATAAATAGCAATTGGAGGAGGGGTGGCGGTGAGATGGTTCCATAGATAAACCTTGGCAAGCCTGAAAATCTCAGTTTGATTCCTGGAATTCACCGTGGAAGAAAAGAACTGATTCTAAACGCTGTCTTGTTACTCAAAGAGTGTACTGTAGCTGGCATGCATGCTACACTTACGACACTTACAAACACACACACACATCATATATATAATTTGTCATTCAGAATTCTAAAAAATTTAACTTGTGGAAGTATATAGCAAAGGTGTGTGTGTGTGTGTGTGTGTGTGTGTGTGTGTGTGTGTGTAATTTACTGTCTATAATTAGATGGGTCAAATGAATTAGAAGCTATTCAGCTGCAAGTAAGAGAACATTCCACCCTCTCAGGATATAAATCAGCCTTGAAATTGTAATGTAATAGAAGCCAAAGCCCAGCATGTAAAAGAATCTATATATAGGTTGTGAGGATCCATCCTCCTGTGTGTGCTTTCACACTACTCTCAGTCTGGTGACATGAGTGGGTCGGTTAGCTTTAGACAACCACATTGAGATGTGACAATGAACACAGGAAGATGTGCAAGTCATTCCTTCCTATTTTTTTTTTTTTGAAAGGAGAATTTAGTAAATTCGCTCATCTTTCTTTGGCTGCAGCTGGGTAATGGACAAATCTCTATAAACCAAGCTTAATTAACAACTGACTGATAAAATGTTATGTGTCTGTGTGATAATAATCCAACTGCCTCACATGTATCACTTTATTAATTCCTTCATCCAAACATGCACATGGCCAGTCGCTTCTTATATTTGGTAAGAATCCTTTACGTAAATATTATCCTCACTTCGAGTTAAGAGTGTTGAGAAAGCCATCTGAAAGTTATATATTTGGCGGTGGGTAATGGTGTGAGAAAATTTGTTTGTCTGAGCTAAAAATGGAAATAGCATGCATTGGTCACAACAGGATCCACTCTAGTAAACAAGCTCTAGTGCAGCATGTATGTGGGTTTTCTTGTTAACATCAAATGAGTGATGAACCAAGAAGTTTCACTTCCCTTAACATACTATGGCTCCTTTAGAAGATAGGGTTTAGCACTTTGATTTCAAATTGCTTTAGTTCAAGCACTTTGATTTGCCTTATTATTGTAGCATGCAGTAGCCATCTTAGAAAAAAAAGCAGTGAAGTTCAGAGATGGCTCATTAATTATTAAGATATACTGCTCTTCCAGAGGACATGAGTTCAGCTCCCAGCACCCACATACGGTAGTTAGTAACTACCTTTAACTCTAGCTCCAGGGAGTCCAACAGCTCTTCTGACCTTCATGGGCACTCACATGGGCACACAGAAGACTGCACATACAGAAGACATGCATTTCAAAGTGAGACATCCGAGGGAAACAATTATCATTAAATACATATAAGTATATAGAATTCAATGGCAAATAGTATCCATGTAACTGAATAGTAAATAGATAACTGGATTTAATGAAACCGTTTCATAGGTGCTGAAATAAGCAAGGGAAAGAAGACAAATCTGCGGCCTGTAAGATCCATGGAAGGCCATGTTAAAGACAAAGGAGAAGATGTATTTTTAAGGGTAAAGCCAAAATAATACTACACTCTCTAACATAAGTTATGCTAATTTAGTCAGAACTTATGCATTGGAATATAGTGATAAGAAATTTGGTACTGATATACATGTTAATAAATCTTATTATAGATTAAATAAGTTATTGACAAAATGTATAAACAAAGTGAAATTGTTTGAGTTACCTTCAATTTTTATAGAATTACAATATAATTTACAGGATTAATATGTCAATTAAATATAATTTCCTCTTCCTCTTATGGTTTAATGAAATCTCTTCTCCTCATGAGTGAACTGAGTAATTATGCATTCCTGAATGGAAAAAAATGCTTTCATAGGTATATTAATTTTTTTCAGACTGTCTTAATTAGGGTTTATGTTGCGTAGAAGAGACACCATGACCATGGCAACTCTTAGAAAAATGAAAATAATTAATTGGAGCTGGTTTACAGTTTCAGAGATTAGTAAATCACTGTCATGTTGGGAAGAATGGCAGACATGGTGCTGGAGAGGTAGCTGAGAGTCCCACACCATGATCTGAAGACAGCAGCAGGAGACTGTGTGCTATACTAGGCTAGCTTGAGAATATCAAACCTCAAAGCCATCCCAACAGTGACACACTTCCTCCAGCAAGGCCACACCTACTCCACCAAGACCTCACCTCCTAAGAGTGCCATTCCTATGGGCCAAGCATTCCAACACTTTCCTCTATGAGGACCAATCCTATTCAAACCACCACACTAACATCACTAATTTAGTCAGTTTCTTTGATTTATACAACATGGAGTTTAAACTACCATTTTCTAACATGTTTTTATAGATGATACAGTCTTCATATGAGTGAGTCTATATTTTATAGGCCAACTGAAAGATCATTCTCAGGCATTTATTTTAAGGAACCCACTCAAATCTTCTATCACTTGATTTCAGATTTCCCATGGGTCCTGGACTATTTTATACTTGGGAATGATTAACTAAGAGTGCTAGAATACAAAGCTGACATAGCACTCATTCAGTACTCTTGTCTCCACTGCTTTTTGTGCCGTCTTTCAATTAATATGGAAGAGTTTGCCCTGCTTCTGCTGAATGCACCAATGCTTTCCTACATGGGAGAGATTCACTATGACCTTTTCTTTATTTGCCTTTGTTAACAGTCCTGTTCTCAGTTTCCTAGGTAGCAGATATCTCCTACCAAACTACGATCTGCTATCCTAACATCAGTATTGGCTCTGTTTCATTATTATTATTGTTTATGTGGGAAAACGATTGGAGTCTATAGATCACTAAGTTGTAACAAATGACCTATTTGCTACTGATGAGAACAATATCCTTTGTAGACATTCATCCCATACATTTAGAAAGACTTTTATATTGTTAGTCTCTTGGCTGATTTAAATATGATGCTCCTAAGGCCCAAGGCTATTGCTAGTTACAACTTTTTCACCCAGATTTTATCCAGTTATTGTACTGATGTCATTTTAATCTGAACCAATTAAGAATTAAGAATGACTTTAAGTGAACACCCATGAGAATAAAAGTTAAAGCATAGTACTATAGCCTGAGTCATAGCTGATTTTTTTATAGCAAAGATACCAATTCTGCATTTGCATCACATGATGAAGTGTACAGTTTTGCATTGTGTGTGTGTGTGTGTGTGTGTGTGTGTGTGTGTGCGTGTAGAGCTGATATATTTCTACATTAGCATTGTCAGTAAAATATACCCATTCTTTGCCATGGAGCATATTGTATGTTGAATTTTAAATTTACTTTACGCTTGTCTGTGTTATTTTACTGCAATGATTATCCAAACATTTCCAGAAAAAGAAAGGTGAGGATTGATTTGTCAATGCCTGAGGCCCTTCCCAACTTGTGGCTGAAACCCATGTTTGACAGTGAATTGTTTAGGCCTCGAAAGGAATTTTCCCACAGAAAGGATGTTCTAACTGGCAGGCTCCCAGGACCGCCCACAAATCCATTTAACCATAACAGAGCTGACCAGCAGCTCTGACAGGGCTAGCATTAGTTTCCAAGTGGGAAGTCAGCCTAGTATTAATAGCTCAGTTCCAGCTGAACTGCAGGCCCAGTGGACTTCTGATGGGTCGGCCTGGGAACCAAGGCAGTCTTTGTAACACTTATGGGAAATGGATTCCTTGGTGAGAATGGTGGGAAGAGAGTCCAGCAGTGGCAGAGGAATATGACTTCCTATTTTCCATTTTCACTCTAATCACTACCAACTCTAGTATCCAGTGAGAAGAGACCAGGGTGACTCCTAGGGGAACACATCTCTCAACTTGAAATCTAGAGAGAGCCTGCTCTGTTGCTGATCTGATTGTGTTGGATTGACTGGTCCCATGTACAGAATATTTGTAAGTTGGGTGTTTCTAGGTCACCTGTATTTAATTATATGATATGGATATTTATAATACTGTCTCTTTGTTTAGGAAAAGATATTAGAATTTAAGTCTGGTGTTGTTTTAGATTTTAAAAATCCATTTTGAATCATTTCAGATTAAATTGCTCAAGTGCTTCTTTAATGATTTAAAACTATTATTTTATGCAAATAGAAAGGGTGTGCACAGTTGCAGCAAAAGGTTCTATTCTCTTTATAGGGGAGGTACTTGAACAAGTGGGTGGTGTTTTCTTTATCTAAGACACAAAGTCTCTCTCTCTCTCTCTCTCTCTCTCTCTCTCTCTTTCTCCCTCTCCCCCACTCTCTGAGGTGTGTTGTTCACATCAGGATACGATTTTAGAAATTAAAAACTATGCTGGCAATTAGAAGATAATTTTTCACCTATTTATTTAGAAATATTTAAATGATATATAAAGGAATATGAGAATGAAAACATTTTTCTTCTCAAGAAGCTCTTCATTTTAAATTTGACCTTACCACTCCTGGAGACTCACATATGCTAGGCAAGTACTCTGCCACTATGCCATATCCCCAACCTCAGTAGGTAGTTGACTTATACTTAAAATTCTATAAAATTAATTTGTAAATTGGAAACTAGTAAATTATTTTGATAATAAATTCCCTCTGTAAGGAAAGAGCCACATTAAAGTTCTCTTATAGGGTATATAAGAATTAAATATATTTCCTTTTTTTCATGAGTTATGCATTGTGAAGTTCATGCTGTCTGTGGAAATAAAATGCAGGAATTTTTAAAAGAATGATGAATTGAAATTATACATCACCTTAAGTGCTTAATTGTTGAGAGGTCTCTTCATGTTTCTAAAATACACATTTCTTTTTCTAGGACGCTATTTTAGGACATAGTCATAAACACAAAAGGATCATTTCAACATGAAATTAAAATTGTCTTTCAACTATTTCATCTCTTCAGCTCTGCCTCCCACACCATTCTTTTGAAGCCCGTGTCATCCTTATTATACGAAAGAAAACATGACTACTAGGAGTTCTACATGGATCCAAGGCCAAAAATGTTGGACCAAAAAAAAAAACAAAAAAACAACCAATCATGTCACTTGGCCTGTTCTTAGAGTATATTTCAACTAGATGAGGTGATGGAGGGTCTGAAGTACTGAAATCAACACCCAGACTTCATAGGCTTATTGTTTCACTGATTAAGCAAATGATGAATTTTGTTCCTATGCTGAGTCAGGCTACTAAGCTTGATCAAACAGACTCTGCAGAGCCTCCCTTGAAATGATTCCTGGCCAAGAAGTTTCCAGAAGAAACTGATACAGAATCTTTGATTCCAACCGAGCATTTATTCCTCTATCCCATGACTTAGTGTCTCCACTTTTACCATGATCTCAAAAGAGTAAAAATGTAGTTCTCATTTACATTCATATTTATCCTCTTTGTCCTTCAAATACATCATGGTTGAAATGGTTTTACATGAGCTGGCCTATGAACTCAAACCACCATGTGTCATTTCTGTTGGGAAAATGAATGTGGATTCTCCACTGTTAAACCATATTTAAGGAGTAACTGAGTTAGAAAATCTGAACAAAAATCATGTATGGCTCAATGTGACTACCTCTCCTGGCAATCTCCAAGATACTAGCCATCCTTTGGGAGTAAAAATTCTGTCAGTCCCAAGGCCAACATGAAATAAGATACAAGTTAATGATGACGGTATCTTTAAACATGTGTGAAAATGGTATTTTTCTTTAGTAGGAATACAAGCTAATGGTCATAAATATAAGCCATTTTAGTCATAAAAGTGATAGTTCATAGAGTACCCATACTATATTTTTTGCTACATATTCTGAGGGTGAGGTCTGTTTTACATGATTGCAGTTCACCTAACCTTTGTCTACTGCATCATCTCTGAGTAGAACTCATTAAAATTAGAGTCAACACAGTGCCATAAAGGTAGGTATCAATTTCTTCTTGGAGCTTCTGGGCCAAGTGAAGTAGAACTGTTTTCATGGCATCTGAAATTCTAGCAAGTATTATTTTTGATTGCTCTTTAATAATCTGAATGTTGTGAGTATTCTTGTTTTACTCCCATTTTTACCTGTTTGGTTGGAGTGATTCTGTTGTGTACAACAAGTACTTTGAACATATACAAGCTTATGAAGGAAACATGAACTTGAATTGAACTGCAGTAGCTGCTCTACCACAGTTTAAGAAAATATGATTATGGTTACCTTAGCAACTATAGCTCTGTACTTGCTTTGTTTTATTGCTTACTGTTTTCTTATTTTAGTATCGTTTGGAGGAGAAATAAAAGGGAAATATCATTAAAATATCACTTTCAAATTATGATGTATTGAGGCAGCTGGGAATGATGCAATTTTATATAGTTATAAAACCATCTCCTTTTCTTAAATTTTCCTGAAATGCTGGAACATTCAGATATAAGGAGCAATATAAAAATAGGCTATTACTAAATCAAATCTAAATATACTAGCTTTCTGTAGAGCTAATTAGTTTTAAAAGACTAAAAGAAAAACATTTCTTCATATTTTTCTTATGCATAAAATAGGGACTTTGACTTTCTTTAAAATGGGATTATTTGGGGTCAGTAATTTTTAAAGCATTTTTGTTTGAAATACAGTTATTCAGTACAAACATGCACACCAAAATTGGGCTTATTCTGGGAAAGGGCCAGATTGATAGATTCTATGCTGTATTTAAATATTATTTTCTATATTAGTTCCCTTTCTTACCCCTAGGACCAAAATACCTGACAGAAGCAACTTAAGGGAGGAAAGTGTTATTTTGGCTCATGGCTTCAGAGATATATAGTCCATCAGACCAAGGAGGGTGTGTAGTAGAAGACATTCTCTTTATAGCAATGGGAGTGAGGCAACTGAATAGCATGCTAAGAAATCAAGAGTGGATGTAACTTTCAAGGTCTTTCTCTACTGACCTATATCTATTCAACTCCTGAAGGGTTCACAACCTTCAAAGGCAAAAAAAGACAAAATGAAAATGACTTGCAATTGAGTACAAAAGGTGATCTTTAAAATATGTTCTTATTTTTTCTTTCTATTAAAAATAGATTTTTTCACACAAATATCCTGATTATGGTTTCCCTTCCCCATACTTCTCCCAGTTCCTTCACACCTTCCCTCTCATCAGGAACAACTCCTTGTCTGTTTCCCATTATAACAAAAAACAGGGTTCTAAGGAATAATAATCAAATATAATATAATATAATAGGATAGGATATAACAAAAGCTAACACATTGGAATTGGACAAAACAAATAAACAGAAGAGAAAGAGCCCAAGAGACATTAAGAAAATAAGGTCCTCTAAGTCAACATGAGCAATGCATATTTTTAACTCACAGAGACTAAAGGAGAATGTGCAGGGCCTGCGTGGGTCTACCCCAGTTTGTCTCTGGTGTGTGTGTGTGTGTGTGTGTGTGTGTGTGTGTGTGTGTGTGTGT
>JADRCC010438091.1:0-13700 GCA_019843855.1 Hylomyscus alleni
ACACACACACACACACACACACACAAATATAAATACATGCGCACATTCAAACACACATGAACATATAGGGACATGTACACATTAGGGAAATAAGATAAAGACAGTACATGCTTAAACTGAAAGAAAAACTCAAGTCTCTCTGATTCTAAAGTTTAGTCTTTGTAATAATAATAATAATAATAATAATAATAATAATAATAATAATAATAAACATGTGTTCTTTTCTCTTTCTCTACCAAGAAAATTGGAAGATAGACAAATCATTTCAACTCAATATTCTGTAGAATTTGAAACTCAAAAAGAAAGATGTTGGTATACTGGTTTTGTTCTTTGACCTGTAGTTTGAAAGTTTATCTTTGTATGAATAAATACTTAGGAGATGGTAATGCCTTTGAAGAGAGTTGTCAGTGACTACGAGCCTAGCATAGCATAGTGAATGTCTATCAAGCCATTACTAAAAATAAAAATATAAAACTGCAAAGAGAAATTCAAATTGTTAGAGTTAATTGCAGGATTAAATTGCTATTTGTCAATGGCAGTATCATTTGTATTATAAATTACAGGACTGTAGCCTTCAGGCATATTTTATCAATATGTTTCCAATGATTTAATAACAATATTTCTCAAAATTACTCTAAGCCACTTTTCCTTCTTTTTAAATGAACGTGTTCAGAGGGTTTTCATCAGCGTGTTAGCCAGCTCTGCAAAATTTCTAGTAAATAAATTATCACCAGGAGGCTCAAAATCCATTACCATAAAAAAAGCCATTTTTTCCTCCCTAATCGATTGCCCACTGTGCGACTGCTAATGGGACCATACACACATGTTGTGCAGAGGGAATTCATTTTCAGGTTTTCTCTCATTCTAGAATTTATTTTACAAAGAATTTCTCAGTAAACTCATAAATTAGTCAATGCATAAAATGAACACTTCAGCTTCCCGCAGGTAAAGCATTAAGGCTGTGCACCTCGGCTACTTTCCAAGCTGGTGTCCAAAGAAAAGAAGGTTGGTTTGCAGTGGGTGTTCTTCAAAGACAGGAGCACCACTCCAGGAGAGGCAGCAACTCTCTCTGCTCACCACAGCATAGTATATTTTCCATCAGTAGCTTATGGATCCACGGGGGATGGGAATATATGGCTGTCCTGTACCTGTGATTGATATTTCACATACGAAGTGTGCTGAATCATACATAGAAACTTCTCAATGACCTTGAGTAATGGGGACAATATCACCACATCTTCACTATAGATTTTTGACTACAGTTCCAGTCTGGTACCATTTCACAGATGAAGTTTCAATGATATAAATCAAATTGACAACATTGGATCAGCCTATTATATGTTCAAAACTTGGTGGCCTTATCAGCCTTCTGTAGGCACAGCACAACCAATATTTTACAGGGTATGAAATGAAGGAAATAATATGAGAAAGGTTCAGCCATCTATATTGTATCCCATTTAATAGTCCTTAGGCTTAAATTATTATTTGGAAATTTTTCTTTTAGCCTCCCAAGTTGCTTTCTATCTATAACTTAGAATTTTGAAATTAGAAAGCTATACATGCTCTTTCCACTGTAGCACTTCAGTGAGGCAAAGTTTGAACTTTTTTCTTTTGTTTTTTTTCTTCCTTCTTCACCTCCCAGTCCTTCCCTCTCCTTTCCCTTCCACCATCTATCCCTCCTCCCCTTCTCAGAAAAATGCCTCCTATGGATATTAACCAGCTTTAGCATATCAAGATGCGGTAGGACTAAGGACATCTTTTATTGAGGCTAGACTGGACAGCCCAGTAAAGGGAAACAAAGGGCAGGCAACAAAGTCAGAAACAACACCTGATCCTGCTTTTATATGAAGACAAAGCTACATAAATGGTACATATGTACCATGTGCAGAGGGTTTAGATCTGTCCCATGCATGCATTTAATCCCTGAATATTTTGTAAGTAAAATTACTTTTATTAAAAAACAATTGAATATCAGTAGAGCTAGAACAACCTGAGAAAAGATGCCTGAAAGTATTAGGGTGAAATGAATGAGTTAAGTCATGGCCAAAGCAGGGGTAGGAGAATAATAAAGGTGTGTGTGTGTGTGTGTGTGTGTGTGTGTGTGTGTGTGTATGTGTGTAAGAGAGAGAGAGAGCGAGAGCGAGAGCGAGAGAGAGAGAGAGAGAGAGAGAGAGAGAGAGAGAGAGAACAGAAAGGGAGATTCTGCCTGTCAGTAGATATATTAGTTAACTGAAGATGTGTTTATGATTGCCTTATAGTAACCATTAATTTTTTTTCATTCTCTCCTTAGGTAAGTTGCTGTGCATAATTTAATTAACCTGTTATCCTGGAAATGTCATGAATATGAGGCAAGTAAGCACAACATTGTGGTTTCTTTACTTTTGGTGTATGAACTGCTGTACTTCGGATAATTTACCTACTAAAGAGAATGTGGGGCATAGGTCAAAGTGCCCCATGAGCTATGAGTTTGTAGGCTTGGTGAAACCTCGGTGTGGTCACTAGAGATGGCTGTAACAGGAAAAATATTTGTCTAAATGTTTGGCTTATTGTCTGGTTGCATACTTCTTTTTGTTACCTCTTTTACTGAAAATAGATTCTGTTCTCATAGAATATATCATGATAACAGTTTTCCCTCCTCCTCCACTCTTCCCAGTTCATTGCTTTTTCTCTTCCCATCTGAATTCATTCTTTCTCAGTCTCTCTTTATTAGAAAAGAACAGGTTTCTTAGTGAAAACATTAATACATAGCAACATGAAATATAATAAGATAAAATGAAGACCATCACATGAAAGTTGGAAGTTGGTGCGAGTTAATTGAAAGAAGAATTCTGACATGTTTGGTATCACCTAGCCATGTAAAATAGTGTAGTTTATCTGAGAGAAATAATATGCTATTTTTTGCAAAGGATATTATTTTGTCATTGAAATTTCATTTCACTAGATTAGTGACAAAGTGATTGTTCATAAATTCTGTAGATTATCGTAGTCTGGCACAAACATGCATGTCACGCTCTAGATCTTTGTTTGACTCTTCTTTCATATAATTTTCTGTTTAAGGAAATATATGATTTGAAGTTAGAGAGGAGACAATATATTTACTTAACTAAGAGGAACAAAATTAGAAAATACCATCAAAATTGCAAGAAAGTGAATAACAAAGATTTATAATTCTAATGAAAAATTATGTTTGTTTTCCCAGTGGAACATTCCACATTACTGTTACATAATATCACACCCAACAAAAAAATTCACTAAAGTTTTGTAAAAGCCTTTAAATATTTTTCTTTATGACTGTGTGTGTGTGTGTGTGTGTGTTTGTGTGTTTGTGTGATTATATAGAACAGATGTGATCTAATTAAAAATTTTAAATGATGTTAACTGGACATTTTCTATGATACTAAAATAATGGACCCCATATAAAAGAAACAGAAATGGAAATCACTGAGTACTGAAAACTCCCACAGATCTCAAAGAGTTTGTAAATGAATAGCTAGAGTAAGATTTATGATATTAAAGCTTTGGTCTTAATTACAAACATTAATTTTCTTTAGTAACATTGCTCTACCAACTTCATAGCTAACGGGTGCAGGCAAGACCCAAATTATTTATCTTGGGATGTCTTTCCTTAGTTATTAACTTGTTACATTATTGAAATTTAAGAATATTTTACATGCTAACAGACTTTTCATCAGGTACATAATTTTTTCTTTCTTTAAAAGTTTTTTATTTAAGATGGTGAACTTTCCTTAGGCTTTGATTTTCTACTTCTCTCTTTGTTTCTCAGTTCTTTCTTATGTTTATGTTATAGTTAAACATCTTATACCACAAGAAAACAAATTTAAAGTATATATTTTCATTGATATTTGAGAAAAAGTATCATGATTGAATTGGGAACTTTAATACAATTGGCTTGTGAAAAATTATAACAGACTTAATGACACATTATCATATTTTTGCATCTAATTTTATAAGTAAATACAAACTTTTATAATAATGTAGTCTTGTATGTAATTTAAAGCCATGAAGTTTGGATAACCCAAATCAAGATGTCTCAAAATAAGAATGGGTTATGTTTCTGTCCATGCATAGCATGTACAAGTATAACCATGTATGCATACACTTAAGACAGATTAATAAAGTGATCAGTGGTGAATATCATTTCAAGTTATTTTAAGCAATCAAATATGATTATCATTTTTCTTTACACAGTTATATGCCATTATACATTGAAGAGTCATTTTTGTTTCATATCATCTTTTTTATCATGAATAGCTAATATAGTACTTATTTAATTATAATGTCTTTATTATTAGGAGCTATGCTAAATAGACTAGATACAAGAAGAAAATAAAGGCCTTACTCCTAATACTTTTAGTGTCATGGTTTAGATAAGGAAGGCTCCCTATCCTCAGAACGCAATGGAGAATACACATATACATATAAGCAAAGTACAAGTAGCTGGGCGGTGGTGGCACACGCCTTTAATCCCAGCACTTGGGAGGCAGAGGCAGGTAGATTTCTGAGTTCGAGGCCAGCTTGGTCTACAGAGTGAGTTTCAGGACAGCCAGAGCTACACAGAGAAACCCAGTCTTGAAATCCCCCACCCCAAAAAAAGTACAAGTAAAATGGAGTGGGACACTTAAAGAGAAATGTGGAAAACTACTAAAAATATTACCAGTAAGATAGTATTGAAGAAGTGAAACTAATTTTTCAGAGGGAGTTGAAATGCACACAACCGGACAGACAACTTCATAAGCCTAGCATGAAAGCGGAAAAGACCCATTAGAGAAACCCAAATACTTATAAAAGAATTCCTGAGATATTTAACAGTCTATAATGCTATTAGATTAAGTAATAGTTCTCAGGTTTAGTCAAGTTTTATTTTAATGTTTTTAAATTTTTTTCATGTTTGCCCTTCCCTAATTCCTTTCCAATCCTTCCCAACACTTAACACACCAACTTCATGTCCTTTACTCTAAATAAATAAATAAATAAATAAATAAATAAATAAATAAATACCACAACTAAACCAAACAAAAGTGTTCCTCCCAATATTCAAAATACAGTCTGATTTGTGTTCATCAATTACTCCTGAGTATGAAACCTACTCTGGGATGTGGTTGTAATGCCCAGGGGCACTCCCTTGGAAAAAAATGATTTTCTCTTTCCCAGAAGGTATCCATTGCAAATAGCTTCTTGGTTATGTGTAGGAAACTCATTGTTAAATGTGAAGTGTTAAATGCTTATGAATGATGTGCTGTTACACTAGAAAAAAAGCATGTGGTAGATTTTTCAAAATCTTAAGACCATATGTATTAAAAATATCAGATTATATTTTATATTTGTGTCCATTACTGTATATACACTTTAGATTCCAAAACAGTATACCAAAACAAACAAACAAAAACCCAAAGAAATATAAATTACTGAGTCCCTAAAGAGATTGGAGACAGGCATATGTGGATGTAAGTTTGAAAGTTACGAGAACAATGTACCTCAGTTGGTTCTTCACTTAGGCATTTTGTATTTGATATAGAATTCAGGTTATTGGGCTTGGCAGCAAGTGCCTTAACTTGATGAAATATTTTACTGGCTAATAAAGTTCTTAATGTAAAATTTGCCTCAGGTAAATATTGTTTCTTTACCTGGAAACTTTTTTCTAGTCTTGATTTATTATTCTACCAAGTCACAACTGACCAAGTCCTCTCTCTCCCCTTAAATTTTACTATACACCTTCCAAGAAAATATGTAGGGCTTAAAAATATGAAGTATCTTGCATATTACTCTTCTTGGTGAATAGTCAAAAATCGAGTCCTAGAGAGATGGCCCAGTAGTTAAGAGTGCTTGCTGCCTAATTGTGAAGACTGCAACTCAGACTCTAGCACCCACATAACAAGCCAGGTGCCCTACATATGCATGTAGTTCTAGCTCCAAGGACTCTATTACCTTCTTCTGGCTTCCATATGTACACACGCGTGCACACATACACACACACACACACACACACCTTTAAAAATTATTATTTCTTATTTTACATGTATGAATGTCTTGCCTACATGTATGTATATGTAGATATCGTATGCATCCTTGGTGCCTGTAGAGGCAAGAAGAGGGCATCAGATCCTCTGGAACTGAAATTTCAGGTGGCTATTAGTCACTCTGTCAGTTCTAGAAACTGACTTCATGTCTTTAAAAGAATAGTACAGGTTCTTAACATCTGTATTGTCTCTTCAGCCTCGAATAAAATCTGATTTTTTTAAAAAAGGACAAAAATTGGGCAACATGATAGCACTAGACCTGAATGATTTGTTAGATCTTGTGATACCCACTCCACCCCTGGATCATGCACTCTGATTGAGGTATGCGATATCATGATCAACTATGCAGCAGCTATTCTTACAAGTGCTTGTGATAGTGGGACATCTTCCATTATTGCCTGCTCGATTGCTAGATTTCTTGAGCTATATGATTGAATACACACAGTTCTCCAGAGTCATATCCTTCAATAAAGGTGCTACACACACAGAAAGCATAGGTATAGCACTGTAAGGCCCAGGAAACCTCAAAATTATACTTCGATATCAAATGTCTTACTATGAAAATGGCTTCAGGGGTCAAGTTTTTACATAGTAAGAGTACAACAATAGAATCAGTTATAACAGATTTCTCCCAGATTCAATGCACTGTACCCCACTGTTAAAACAGAGGATTAGCCACCACCTACTGATATTGATCTAAAATTTATTGAAAAATCCCTGGTCTGTGCCTCAATGATTGGACTGTATGGGTTGTATACGATTATCTTGCTTGCTTGTATATATTCATACTGAATCCAAATCTGGTGACTGTGAAGGAAAGAAGAAAGTGTCAGATCTCTGGAACAAGAAGATATTGCCCATAATAAATTGGACAATATCTTCCTCAAAGCACTTTTAGCCTACGAACATATTGACACACTGTGTCCAAGCAGTCATGACTAAAGAGTCCAGATCAAAGTGGTACCTAGGTTTCTGTGCTGGAACAGCTATCTTCCAATGAACAACATATAAAGACATAGTTACACCCTTCCTTGAATGAAAGTCTTATAGCACCCTGGTCATGAAGAATTTGGTCCTGGGAACATTCCTAATCTCCACAAATTTGCCAACAAGAGGAAGAGAAAAATAGATGGGACATTTCGTGATTGCTGTTCTACAAAGAAATTATGTCAGATCTCACTGAGTGAGAATTAGAAAGAGCCATCCAAGAGAACAGACTCAGCACAAACAAATATTGATGGATTAAGAGAAGTGTTTCGGGCAGAAGATTATTATCTTAAGCCTGTTAATGGGGGTGAGGCTCCAGATTCTGATGCAGTGATACTTGCTTTGGTCAAAGCCCATCATCCTCAATCATAGAATTAGAAAATAAAAATTGAATAGTAGCAAATCCATGTACTCCAAAAGTACCACAAATCCATGACTCTCTTTGAGATCAAAGGATTCAGGATTTGGAAATTGAAACTGTCAAACCATTTCTCACTTTCGAAACTCAGGGAGACCAAGAAACCTAAACTCTAGACATAACTTGGTCCCTGCTACTTCTGTATTTTAATGCTAACGGATTGGAAAAACTGCATTTGATTGTTACACTAGCAGGTTATTGCCAAGTATTAAATACAATTTAATGATCAGAATAATTTTTTAGAAAAAGTTTAAAATGACTTTCATGTCACTGTTTTAAAAGTCACTATATGTACACCATGTACACCTTAGTATATACTAATTCTAACTGTTGTAAAAGAAAAGGGGAATTGGAGATGTGTGTATGTTTGTGCGTGCGTGGGTGTGTGCGTGCGTGTGTGTGTGTGTGTGTGTGTATGTATGTTTGGGGCCTACATGTGTGTGCACATCTGTGTATTCCTTGGAAATCACAAGTCAATGTCAGTGTCTTTCTCTATAGCTATCCCTCTTGTTATTTGTGACAATCTCTCATAGAGCCTGGAGATCATCAATTGAGCCAAACTATCCAAACAATGAGTCTCAGAAATTCCCATGTCTCTGTCTCCTTTCCCCTGAGATTGCAAACATATGCCATAGAGTCACATTTTTACATGGGTGCTGGCTCCAGTTCTTATGCTTGTGTGGCAATCACTTTTTTATTGAGAACCCCAGCAAATTTTGAGATTACCTAATGCAAAATGCATTTCTCTATTCAGTATTTTATTCTTAGCTATTGTGTTATATCTTTTTTTTTTCTGTAAATAATTTTACTAAGGGAATCAAACTTATCATCTTCTATCCACTTTTGTTTCCTCCAATTTACACTTATATTGCTGTGGCTAACAAACAGCCTTTCTCAGTTCCTTTAGCATTTCATTCTGCAACGATAACCTAAGTGTCTATTTGGTGATAATAGGTATTGGTGTTTTCATTTGTTTCAAATGCTATTTTATTGTCAAATATTGCAACTCAATGACCCAAATCTTGACAGTATTCTTTGATGAGCTGTAGTGGATATTTAAATGATAAGGAAAGCTGAATAGCCCACGACTCTATGAGAAAGTACAGTGGCATGTGTTTGTTTTTTTTGTTTTTGTTTTTTTTTTCCATAAACTAAACAAGAAGAAACAAAACTTCTAACTGGAAGGTTTTTCATATTATTCTATAGTCTACTACATAATATCAAGAATATATTTAAAAAATACAATTCAATTAGGGTCACATATTAAATAAATAATTTTATTAGAACTGATGTTTTACTAAGTGGCATAATGTTTAACCTTTGGTTTGCATAATAAAACATATAACGTATACAAAGTGATACAGTCGCTTCCATTCAGAATTCATGGCATACAAATCAAATAATGAGCCATACTAGAGAACACAGAATACTGTCCCTTTAATGAAGTTTAATTACTTTCCTTTTTACTTTAGAATCCAAAAGAAAAATGTTTTTGAAGCATTTTCAAATTGAATTCTTGAAGATGTTTTTAACAGTAAATGTGAGAAATATAATAAAGTACTTTGTGAAAACAAATATAATGTTTATTGTTCACTGAGGCATGCTAGTGTTGGTGTAGATTAGATAGCCACAGAAAACATGCAAATAAAAAATAAACACAGAACACATTTTGCATTCTTAGTCAAGAATGTGCAAAAATAGATTGGTCAGGATCTTTAGACTTGAGATCTATCTGTTAAATCAAGTAGTCATTAAAAACCTTCTACGGTATAAAGAATGTTGCATGTACACCTATAATATTTGGAAGTGCCTATGTATAATAATGTTATTCACTGAAGTTCTGCATATTGCAAAGTACCTCAACCCTCAGAAGGTTGTAGGGTATCTTAAAAAATGTGTATTCTAGGTATGTGTGCATTTAATAGCTTTTGTCGTGTAGGGTGATAGAATTCACTTGCAACCATAGTCTTCAGTACATTTCTCCACTTCCACTTTCTAAGTTTTGTTACATGTCACAGGTGACTCTTGCACAAGCAAGCTCTTCATATTCTATAGCCACTTGGTTTCCTGTAAGTTCAAACCAAAAGAAATCACTGGAAGTAGACTGGCTGTAATAATAAATGAGTCAGAATGTTTCTTCTCATTTCTTCTTGCTTCACCTATGATCATGGCGTTGAATCACAATCTCTGCTGATTTCGGTTCCTCTTCCAAGCTATGCTTACATCTCCTCTTTTAGACTGTGGTTTTATAGTCTCATGTTAACTCCATTACATCCAGACTTGTTCAGTCCTTCCAACATCATTGTAGCATTTTCCAGGATTACAATCCCTTGAATGAAACATCTGACATGATTTTTAAATACAAACTGTACCAATGTTGAATAAGACTTAAGATCTTATGTATTAAACCTAGTCTACAGATTTTGCACATTGAGGAGAGGTTAATACACCTGTCAGTGAAAGCGTGTCTATCTCAGCTTTCCTGGATCTGTCAATCACTGGGTGTACAGCAGCACCTCTGATGCTTCTAATCATACTTTACACCTCGACAGGCACACGTGATAATGCTTTTTCAGCTATTCGCCATGACAGATGCAATTCTGAAGAACTGTCCACATAGTTTGAATAATTAATTTAAAATTAGATGATTTCAAATAATTTTCATAGACTTTAATTCCAGTAGACTTTGAAGTTAGGATACTGTGTGCAATAAGGGCACTGGTATAAGAAAGTGTGAGAGCAAATATGTCTGTGAGAGGGACTTCAGCATCATAGGTGTGTGTTTGTGTGTGTGTTGGTGTTATGTTTTGATCTATTAATAGAAAGAGGTTCCAGGTGTATTCTATGCTTCCCTTGAGTTAGAATTCATCTAATTAAATGCAGAGATTACATACATGCACTGCCTTACATAAGTTGGCCTGAGAAAGCTAAATAAGAATTTTAGAATTGGCGTAATGTGAGGGAGTATAACCTTCAGGGAGGAAAAAGAAAGTGAGTAGAGGTACATAGCAAAATCACAAAGAACTATGAAGATATCAGTATGGTTAAAAGACTCCCTAAGTATGGTCAACTTAGGCAAATAATAAGAAATCGCTACAACAAAGGTCTAGAAAAAACATACTGAAAAGTTCATAACAGCTGGACATCAACATCCCTATGAAGAGAAAGAGGAAGCCAAATGGAAAAGAAACAGTTACCTAACAGAATAAAAGACACTTATCGAATAAAAGAGAGAATTTCACATTTCTACTAAAGTATAATGATCTTTAGGTGGTAGATTATGGAACCAACACATTGAACAACAAAGGAGAAAATAAAATTAGCCACTATCGCCTTACATATGTATATTTTCTTCTGAAAGCTCTTTACATGATTTATTGTACAGGATATCATTTGTTTATAGGACTATAGGTATAAATAAATGGTTGGGGACATGCATATTTTACTATGTGATTTGTGGCATAAGTTAATTAATTGAAATGCCAGTTTCTTTTACATTTTTGATATAGTGTTTCCAGCACTCATAATTCACCTGTGATGAAAGATATCACTTACTAATGCCAACAAATCAGTTTAATATTATACAGCTGATGTTAGGGATTATTGTTTTTACTAAGGAAAAATTTCAATCTGAATTTACCTAACATTCTTCTTATCTATAACACTATATCTTTTTGAAGGTATCATATTATGAAGATATATACTTGGTTATTTGGTGAATGTGTTCTAAAGACATATGTTCCATATTGAAAAGATGTATATGACCTTATATCTTAGAGATAACGTTTTAAACAGCACTAGAGAGACAAAATTCTAAACTAAGAAACAAGTCACATAAAGTTACTTTCAAATTAAATTAAAGTACAAACTATATTTAGAAAGATTAGAAAGATATAGTTGGGACTAACATATCCATTAATCTTAGCAATGTATACTTTATCTTAGAAGCCAAATGTAGTGCTACTTTCTTCTAAGAACTGCTTGCACAAAATTTCTTAATTTTCCTAAAAACATTCATTATCTAATTAAAAGTTATAGTTAGGAAGTTGATATCACCATTACTTTGTTTGGTTTAATTAATATAGGCTTCAAGCTGATAACTTCAAAAATAGCCTTTCTTCATATAATAGATAAAGGGGTTCTTTGAACCTTCTGCTCTCTTTTAGTAGAAGATTGTCTTTAAATAGTAGCAAAAAGTTGTGTCCCAAGAGGGTGTTGTTTTATCATCTCACCCAACAAATTATCCATTCATTCCAAACATGTAGCCAATAAAAATAAAAAATTTCAACCCAAACCCTATCAGAGTACTTTTGTCAACTTTAATATTTCAAGCAGATCTTAACTTTGGGGGAACTAAGTGTAAAATTTGATGAATAATTTTGACTTTGTAGGATTGCTGGATAGTTTTTACCCATTTCAGGTTCTTTTCATATTTGACACTGATTACATTGGAAATAATATTGAGATTTGATGTGGGCTTTTGTTGAGAGGCCAGTGATCAGAGAATAACTGGAAGGCACCTGCTTCTCCAGAGGATATGCAAAATTAGAATTATGTTGAGTTATGGAGAAAGGCATGCTTTTACCACAAGTTCTCAAGAACAGAATGTTCTAGCCACCAGAGTGTTCCTCAGAACAATCTGGGCATGTTCTGATCTGTCACGGCACAGGTAAATGTGATCATAATGACGATCTGCTGCACCCATTGTCTTCTGGACTGTCAGCAAGGTTTCTGCAGCAGGTAAAGTTAGTCTGGTGCCTCTGCCCTCTTTGACTTCATATGATAACTCTGTAGCCTGCAGCTGCCAGCATCTGGTTGTCCACAGGCAGCTTTTAATATTTGCCAACAAGCAGCCTCTGTGTGTATAGAGAACAGATGTAGTTTCAAGGTTCAGTTTGGTGACATGAAAATTAAGCATGCATTACCAAAGCAGGTGAAGTACTTAGTTAAAGGAACATGTTAATATGAATGCCTTTTAAAAGCTCAAGTTGACATATGAAAAACCTGTTCTAGTCTCTGGCAGGGGAGGTGGAAAGTTTAAATGGACTATGACTTCTGACCACAAATAACTGGCTTCCTTCATAAAATGAAATTAAATGAGATTAGTAAGTGACATGTTCTATGACTATCACTTACCTTGGAAACTGACTTTGTTTGTATCCTTTTCATTTAAGTAAAAATTTAGCACTAGGGAAATTAAAAGCCATGGTTGCCAAAATTCTAGGAATACCCTGTCTCCATGCTCTCCATTCAGCAGGTGATAAAATTATCCAAACAGAAAAGCGGTAAACAAATCATCAATGAAGTTCTGTTCTCGACATTTCAAGGACAAAAATATTTTGGTCCTATTAACTCATTCTGTTTTGATTTGTCCCAAACTTTGCTAAGTCATGTCTTACTCTTACATGAGAAAATTTTATACATAGTACAACAAATAAATTTTAAAAATATATAAAATGAGAAGTAAAAGATATGTTGACCCAATGGTCTTATTGTCCATGGGCTCACTGGAAGTGCTCTGTCCTCATCAGAATTGTGTATTGAAAATGTAGATTCATGAGACTTTGTGGATACAGGTAGCTTCTTTGGCCCTTCTAAGGAGACAAAAATCTTACAGCATATTTTCTATTCCTCTGGCTCTTATAATCTTTCCTCCTCTTGTCTGCTATGATCTCTGAGCCTTAGTTGCAGGAGATATGTTGTAGATGTATCAGCTGGGGCTGGAAACCACCACGTAGTCTCTTGTTCTCTTCATCTTAATCGGCTATGGTTCTCTGTAACAGCCTCTCTCTGGTGCAAAGTTACCAAGTGTAAACTCTGAAATCATAATACATACAAGTCACTTTATGCAGATTAAAAAATGTAAATATATGTATAAGAGGTATATGTGTATATATGTGTATGTGTGTGTGTATACACACAGAACAATTAAAGAAGTCGAGGTTGTACATTTGAGCTAGAAAAGCAAAGATGGAAGCATGGCAGTAGTTTTAGGGAAAAAGGGAAGAAGAAAAATTATGAAATTTTATTTTAATTAAAAAAATAATATTTAAAAATCAAATATAAATTTAAAAAATAGGTCAGAGATACTTAATCCCAGTGGTTAGATTTTGTGAAAGATCAGTGTAAACCAAGCATTGGAATGATAATGACAACCGCATGTGAGTGTTGAGGAAACTGGTAAATAGCTATTTCATTGGCCTCAACATCCTGAGAATTATGCCTGCTTGGAGAGAGAAATTCAGATCATCAGAAAT
>JADRCC010438189.1:0-14390 GCA_019843855.1 Hylomyscus alleni
GTTTTATTCCCTGAAAGCAGTTTATCTGAGCAGATATATATCACAGCTCTGGAATCTTGAAATCTTGAGTTCTTGATGATAACTTCAATATTACAGGTTCTTGTGCCAGTATCAGAGATCCATGATCTGCGCTCCTCAAAATAAATTGTGTCACTTTTCCAACTCTTCTCTCTAGCACTGTAGTTTCTTGTTAACTCCATTCTACTGCTGCTGCTGTTCTCAATGCTCATCTACTGGACTGACATCTTCAATAAACAGGGTTCTGCTGCAATGAGGCTTCACAGTATTCCTTTCATGCACTCCTTTCATGGTGTCAAGACTAAGCTGTTCTTAACTGACAACTTTATGCCTTCAAAATCACTATCACCTGGGAGATTCTCACACATGACCAAGTCCAGGTGCACCACAAGGTACAAGGTCAGCTATCTCTTGTAACACAAGTTTTTCATTCTCTCAAAAAAATCCAAACAACAAAAACAAAAAACAAACAAAACAAAACAAACAAAAAGTCCCACTTATCAGAAAAATTTACCTTAGTGTTGCTGGTTTCTTCTTCATCACCACTAAATTTTTAACTACAGCTAACCAGCATCAACTGTCTCAGTAGTCCCTTCTATCCTTACCTCTAAAGATAGAGCCACATGGACAAGACAGCTGAAGTCTACTGCTTGCTGGGTTTGGAACATGGCCCCTTCCGTTACATCATCACCAGCTTTCTATTTTTCTACATCTTCACTGCCTAAGCTTGGCTGTCCTGGAACTTGCTAAGTAAATTAACTTTGAACTTAGCAATCTTCATGGCTCTGTCTCCTGAATGCTAGAGTAAAAGGTGTATTATACTTTGCCTGTGCCTAAGCTTTTCTTTACATACAATGTATTCTGTACCAGAGTGACTTGAACCAAAAATAGAATTGACTCTCATTTCCTGGGATTTAAGGAATGTACATCCTTGCCTGGACCTACATATTTTATTTTAAATCTTAAATTGAAAACACAACCCACCATATGCCAATTTGACACATATTTTTAACTTTTGTGTGCACATGAAAACAATAACCTGGTAATAATAATTCCTAACATAATACAGTTAACCTTCATACAATTTCAAATACCTAAGTTTAGCTTGGTGGACTCCTGCCCTAATGTCACAGTCACCATTCCTTTAATATGGTTTAATATTCTTGATCATAGGGCTGGAGAGATTGCTCAGTGGTTAAGAACACCGGCTGCTCTTCCAGGGGTCTTGAGTTCAAGACCCAGCAACCACATGGTAGCTCACAACCATCTGTAATGGGATCAGATTCCCTCTTCTGGTGTATCTGAAGACAGCAACAATGTACTCACATAATAAATAAATAAATAAATCTAAAGAAAGACCTGACTTTCTTTAAAAATAAATATTCTTGGTCATAGTATTTAACAACATTCAACTTCCTAGTGCAACATTTCTCATTGAACTTTACCCTTAATTTTTTTCCTTTCTAAGATTTTTATACTTAATCAAAAAAATCATCCTAAGAATAAACACAGACCAATGGCTATGCTGGCATTTCTGGACTTCCTTTGTCAAAATAATTAATCTAAACTACTTTACCTTAGCCTCAAGGACACTCTTCAAAAAAGGGCAAAAGGCAGCAAAAATCTTCAGCAAGATATCTTAAAACCTATATACAAAGTTCAAATCATCCCCCTCCAATATCAATGTTTTCTATATTCCTACTAGGATAGCCCATTAAGTTCCACTTAATGCATGTAAATATCCAAAGTCTAAAAATCCACATTACTCCAAACAAAAAACATGGTCAGGACTATCATAGCAATACTTAAGCCTGGGGTACCAACTTCTATTTTGGATAGAATTTTCATTGCTAAGAGGAGACCGTGTGACCAAGGAAACTGTTTCAAAGGCAAATTATTAGTCAGGCCTGGCTTACAGTTCAAAATATTTAGTCCGTTACCACTGTAGCAGAAAGAATGGCAGCATACAGGCAGGCATAATTCTGGAGAAGGTGCTGAGAAATAAGCATCTTCATGAGAAGACACCCAGGAAAAGACTGTCTTCCAGTCAAGAGGTAGGAGGGCTGTTTTGTATGAGCCAGAGCTCCAAAGACCACCACCATAGTAAATCACTTCCTTCAAATCTCTAACATCTACTCCACAATGCATGACCCCTAATAGTCCCATTTCTTAGGGCAAAGCACATTCAAATCACCAGTTTATTTTTACAATGACTTCTTTCAAGCATTTAAATATGATTAGGGCATGCAAAGGCTTTAGCACATTGTTTATATTCATGAAGTATCTTTCTAGTATGGGATCTTTTATGTTATGGAGACTAGTGGGATAGGCAAAGGCTTTAGTACCTTGACTACATTAATAGTTTCTCTCTAATATGGTTGCCTTTATGTTTTTGGAGACAAAAACTTCGTGAAAAGGTTTTTTCATCCTTGATTACATTCATAAGATTTCTTTCAAATATGTGCACCTTTATGTTTTTGGAGACATCTCCATCATGAATAGACTTTACCACATTGACTACATTCTTAAGGTTTTTCTACAGTGTGATCTCTTTTCTGTCTTTGAAGATGACTGGATCTTGCAAACGCTTTACCACATTGATTACATTCATAAGGCTTCTCTCCAGTATGTGTTCTTTTATGATATTGGAGATGACTGGATCTTGTAAACCCTTTACCACATTGATTACATTCATAAGGCTTCTCTCCAGTATGTGTTCTTTTATGATATTGGAGATGACTGTGACCTGCAAAGGCTTAACCACATTGATTACATTCATAAGGCTTCTCTACAATATGTCTTCTTTTATGACATTTTAGATTACTCACTTGTGAAAAGACTTTACCACATTGATTACATTCATAAGGCTTCTCTCCAGTATGTGTTCTTTTATGTGTTTGGAGACTACTGTGACATGAAAAGGCTTTAGCATATTGATTACATTCATAAGGCTTCTCTCCAATATGTTTGCTTTTATATCCTTGGAGATAACTAGCTATTGCAAAGGCTTTAGCACATTCCTTATTTTCATATGGCTTCTCTCCAATATGACTTCTTACATGCCTGCAACATTAATTGACACATGTTAAGGATTTACTACCCTAAGGATTGATTAGGGTTCATTACCCTAATCAATAATTTTATCAATATGTATTAATTTACACTTTGGTTTAATAAAGCAGAAAGATTATATCTTAAAGTTTTACCACTTCATATGTTCTCCCTTACTATGGGTTGTTTTACCTATTTGAAAATACCTGAGATGATAAGAGCTCACATTTATAACATCCTTTCTTTTATTTTATTAGATATTTTTTATTTATATTTCAAATCTTGTACTCTTTTCAGGTTTCCCCTCAGAAAAACCCCTATCCCATCACCCCTCTACCTACTCACCAACCCACACACTCTCGCTTCCCTATCCTGGCATTCCCTTACAGTGGGGCATCAAGCCTGATCAGGACCAAGGACCTCTTCTCCCATTGCTGTCCAACAAGGCCATCCTCTGCTACCTATACAGCTGGAGCCATGGGAACTCTTTTTCTATATGAGATTTCTATATGACATATTTCACATATCTGAAGAAAATTGGAACAACTCAGAACTTTAAAACAATGAATGAATTCATAATTTTTCCATTAGTGTTACTTACACAACATTAGCACTGTGAACCAGGATAAACAGGAGAATTTCCGAATTTCTAGTATACTTATTGATTTTCTGCAGTATGAGTTGGGGGTTGTTCCCAGTAAAGTAAGAAATCCAATTAATTCAAACTTCAGAAAGTATATCAAAAGCAGAATACTATATATCTTTGTATTGTTCTGGAATATTAAGATGTATGTTGCTCCTTTCAATATCCCTATGTATTCCCACAGGGTTTTACATATTCTGACATTTGTATTTGTACCATGACAACATTTTTGACTCTCATAAACTGACTTGTCAGTAAACTTAGCAATGTCACTACAAGAATATGTGAACATCTTTACCGTGGACTTTTTAATTTTTAGAAGGTTTTAGATATATATTTATCACTATTAAAAGTGTAATATCTAAATATTATGAGACTGTAGGGATTGGTAGTACCACAGCTTAACTCTAATGGAGCTACAAATCAAATAAAGGTATCTCATAACTCATCATTTCCTTGTTTCCTCTATAAGAGGAAAGCCTTGAAAACACAAATCAGATACCTGACATTGAGATATTTGGTTTAGTGAGAATATTACAATCATAACTATACTTAAACAAGTGATGTTTTACATTCTTGCTTTTATTTAGAGCTTCTAGAACATATTAAAATTTCCTCTGAGGCATATTTGTGTCAGTTTGTACATGAAAATTACCTTTCATGCTGGGCGGTGGTAGTGCATGCCTTTAAACCCAGAACTTTGGAGAGGCAGGCAGATTTCTGACTCTGAGGCCAGCCTGGTCTACAAAGTTGAATTCCAGGACAGCCAGGGATATACAGAGGAACCTTGTCTCGAAAAACCAAATAGAAAAAAAAAGAAAATTACCTTTCATGACTTCTAGAACTTTGACACTGTTCTTCAATATGATGGTCTTCCCAGTTGTATCCTAAAACACAATACCAGAAAATGAATGATATTGATTTAGACATTAGGGAAAATTCAAATTACTGTGAATTGTCACAACACTGAACTGGATTTATTTAGCTCAATCTTCCTTGTTCTCAACTGAAATAACATAAGATCATCCATAACCAAGAAGCATCAAAGTCTTATTTTGAAAAGAAAAAAGAAAATTCAATCTTACCTATAACAGTGAGGTTCCAGTAAGTCTCCAACATCACATCTTTGTAGAGACTTTCTGGGAAGGATTGAGCAAATTCCATTCTTCCCCAGTGAAGCTCACATGCACATCATCAAAAGTCACTGCATCCTAAAATATAACATACATGTATACAATTCAACACATGATACTGACATTACAATAAATTAAATGTATACTTTTTGACAATATATTCATATAATACTGGTGCTTTTGCTACTTATTTCCTAACACAGAAGTTAATTTTCTAATCCTCATGCCATGTTAGAAGGAAATTGAATTATAAGTTCAATTGCTTCTGAAACTTTTGAATAAGATATAGGATTGCAAGAGAAATGCCAATTGAGAGCAAGATGCAGGAGGAAATAGGACAACAGTACCTAGCACACAACTAAGAAAGTGTCTGAAAAATTACTAACTACAAAAATAATGGAAAAGCAGGGTGTATTTGCTCATGTCTTATTCCCAGAGACACATGCAGGTGTATGCCTTTGAGTTAGATGCTAATGTGACCTATATAACTCATTCCAGGATAGCAAAAGTTACATAATAAGACCCTCACTCCACTGCAAATATCAAACAAGGAAGCAAAAATAACAGAGAGAACTCACAGTTCTTTATGAATTTCCTACAAATGATTATACATTCATTACAGTTCTGTATTCATTCTGCAGAAACATTAACTGCACCAGTTTAAGCTGCAACATTAATAAAATTTTAATAAAGAAAAATGTATGTTTAAACAGCTGCAAATGGACAGATAAAAATATCAGTAATATAAAAGTTGATCTGAAATAAGCAACATAGGGCAGGAGAGAGATAGCTCAGCATGGGAAGCTCTTGCTGGTCTTCCACATAATGGTGGCCAATTTCTAGCTTTTACTTGGGGACCAACTACAACCCATTACATGAAAATCAGACAATGTGAGGCTATCTTGTGACAACACAAAAGATGGCACACCCATGATATTCATATTCATGCACACAGGCAGAGCACTCTTCTTTATTTGAAAATTTCATAACAAACACAAGAGCAAGGAAGAACATCATACACCAGGAATCCATTGAGTCTGAAGGCTCAGATAATATTGTCATTAGCATATGTCCTTCTGAAAAATACATTGTAACATATATTTGGTGAAATTTTAAAAGTTACGATATGTATGAAGAACTGCACAAAAGCATACGATTATTGTACAAAAACATCTTAGGTGGCTAGTATGGTTACTATACCTACTATTAGGACAGGAAGGGCATCACAAAGAAATTGTGTCTTGACAAAAAAAAGAATAAAGCTAAAACTATAAATCTAACAGGCTTGCAAAATAGTTTGACATTGAATAGCAAATGTATATACTGTACCTTATGAGATTTAGGGACAGAGTCCAAATGGTGAATATATGGAGTCATGAGAAGAAAACTAAAGAATCAGATTCATTCACAACACATTAGACACACAGGACAAAATATTTCCTGTCTAAAATAAATGCAGGGGTAAAGCTAGAACAGAGACTGAGGGAATGGCCAAAGAAAACTTGCCCAACTAGAGCCACAATTTAAGGATAAGCTCCAATCTATGACATTATTAAGGATACTCTGTCATGTTTGCAATCAGGAGCCTTGCATAATTGCCTATTGATAGACTACACCTTGAAGCTGACTGAAAAAGTTGAAGAGAACAAGAATCAAACACTGAATGGACCTTGGGGACTCTTATGAAACAGTTGGGGGAATGATAGAAAGCCCTGAAGAGGATAGGATCTCCACAGGAAGACCAAGACACTCAACTAACCTGGACCTTGGGGACATTCAGAGACTAAGCCAACAACCAAATAGCATACACATGCTTTACTAAGGACCTTGGCACATAAGTAGCAGATGTGTAGCTCATTTTTCATGAGGATCATCCAACAACTGCATCAGTGGCTGTCCCTAAAGCTACTGCCTATCTTTGGAAACTGTTCCCTTAGTGGGTGACCATGTCTGGCCTCAGTGAGGGAGGATGCACTTAACCCAACAGAGACTTGAAGTACCATGATGTCAGGATAGTCATATGGCCTACACCCTCTCAAAGGAGAAAGAGAGGAGATTGGGAGCAGGGTCTGTGAGGGCAAGAGACCAAGAGTGGGAAAGAGTGAGCAGGGCTATCACAAATATATAAATTATTGGAGAAACAAAGAAAGCAAGAAAATAAGAAAGAAATTTTTAACCATATACACACTGTCATCTCCCCAGTGGGAATCTAGGAAAGCTTCTCCTAAAAGAGCTTCCACAAGCTCTACAAAGAAAGCCAGACAGAACAGACAAGTGGGCAAAGACATCATTCTGTCTAGCTTTATGCTGCAATCAACTGCATTCAGATCCTGGACACTGTAGGCTCATGTTCATCTTGTGATGAAAATGCATTCAGTTTACAGTGATCCTAATACTCTGTAGGAGGTCTTACACTGTTCAAATGTCTAAAGTCTCTTCTGACACTCAAGTAAATATCTTGAAAGATACATCTTGTAAAAAAGAGAAAGCAAGTTATATCTTTCCAACATGCAATGGCACAGAATAACCTTTCCCATTTCAATTGATAGGAATGAGTACATAAGGAAAGAAGATTGGAACAAGGCAGAAAATACAGCATAAAATACACTAAATTCTATAGCTTTGTTTCAAGCACACTGGACTTCACATTTTAAAGGCTTAGATTGTCTTCTTCCTGCAATTTCTCATAAATCTCTCCATTTGGGTATTTCCTCTCCTTGGCATATTTATCAATGCCTTAGGCACGTCAATACCTTGCAGTCCCAAAATGCAACCTAAGCATTATCCTCACCACTTCAAGGCAATGAACTCTCACAGAGTCTTCCTTGGGGGTTCTGACTCTGCCAAAGATAGTTGGAATAGTGCCAAACTGAAAGCATAGAGGAAGAATCCATGACCTTGAAATGTTCATCTTTCTGTTTCCAGAAGCAGTACAATATGGATGATTCCATCAATTTATGCTTATAAGTTGATGGGTTCTGCCTCACTTGGACTATGGTTATAGCAGGTTTTATTTAAAATTTCTTCCTGGGACTAGGAAACACTTTGCATACTCTTTCCATTAATTTAAGACTTAGGAGTGGGAAGTGCTATATTTAGGCTACTCTTTAGGCATATATTCAGAAGGGAATGTAGGTGAGTTCATAGCCATTTTATTTATAACTGTTATAAACTGGAAAAAACAGATTTCCCTCAACCAAAATATGGATATAGAAAATGTGGCTCATTTACAAATTGGAGTACTATTCAACTATTAAAGACAAGGATATCATGAATTTTACAGGTAAATGGATACAATTAGAAACTCGCATCCTGGGTGAGGTGACCCAGACACAGAGGATATTAATGTATGTACTCACTTACTATTGATAATATCCTTAAAGTACAAAATATCTAAAATACACTCCATACACCCAAAGAAGCTGAAAAAGAAGGAAGGATCAAATGAGCATGGTTGAATTTCACTCAGAAGGGGGTTTATACAATAATAGGAGGCAGATGGAAGACAGAAGTGGATGGGAGAGTGGATAAGAAAGGAAAAGGAGGGGGGTCAGGAACAGATGTGATGAGAAATAAGGGAGGGTCAGCAGGCCAGGACAATGAATCAAAATCTGAAGCATCCAGGGGTAGAAAAGTGGAGTATCTTTCGGATATGCCAGAGACCAGGAATGGGAGGACACCAAGGAATCTATTGGGGAGATCTTAGCTGAGATGCACAGCATCGAGATCTGTATCATAAAGAGGGCACATCTTGCAGTCAGTCAGGTCCACCATTGGAGAGTCAAATACACCAAATATACCAAAACATTTCCACCCAAAATTTGTACTGTCTACAAAAAAAATGCAGTTATGAATGGAGCAGAAACTGAGAGAATGGCCAAATTATACCCTGCCAAACTTGAGCTTCTTCTCATGGGCAAGCATTAAACCCTGACATCACTGAGGATACTTTGTTATACTTGCAGGGAGTAGCTTAGAATCATTGTCCTCTGAGAGTCTGAATCTAGCACCAGACTGGAATGGATGTAATCACCTACATCCTACCATTAGATCTGGGAATCTTTTGGAAGAGTTGGGGAAAAAAATAAGAGCTCCCAAAGGATCAGTAAGACCATAAGATCATTAGAGTCAACTAACCTAGAACCTAGGAGTCTCTCAGGGACTGAGCCACCAACCAAAGAGCATACACAGGAAGGACAGTGACCCCATCACATATTTAGTATATGTGCTACTCAGTTTTGCCTTGTGTCCCTCAAAAACCTGAGTCGGAGATGTACATTAAGGTGTTATTTGTCTGTCCAAACTGTACTCCTAACTTATCTGCCTAGTCTCACCTTAGTAGGAGAGGATGTGCCTAACCCTGCAGAGACTTGACATGCCCTGGTTGGGGCACATTTAAGTGGTCCCAACTCCCCTTGGTGAGATAAAAGAGTTGGGAATTGGGGACTGTGTAAGGGAGGGGTAGCGATTGGAATGTAAATTGAATAAATAAATACATGGTTAGAGTGAACAAATACATAGAAATAGAATAAAAAATAGATTGCAGCCCATTATCTTTACATTTTTCCCTACTCAATATTTTAACGCATAAACAGAGTAAGAGTTTTGGTCAAAATATCACAAAAATTACCTCTCCTAAATTTTTCACAGTCTATTGTCCACTGAAATACTATGACCTCAATTTCCTCTGGCTGCCTTGCTATGAAAATTCCAATTTTCTATGTCCTACGAGAACAACCTATTAAGTTTAGTGTATAGTCTTCTGTGAATTTTGCTATCTCAATTTTTTTGATATTTTCCACATTCCTCCAAAGGAGTATATACACTATCCAGCAGCAAAATCACCTTTTCCTACCATTTTGTTGTTCTGAATTGCTACTCTGCTGCCGTGATTGAATCCTCTCAGCAAAAGCATCTCAGGTCATAAATGGTTGTTGTGCAAGGTTCTGTGAGATCACAGTCCATCATGCTGGGAGCTTAGAATAGAAACTGAAACTACAAACTGAAGTCAAGAGCATTGGAAAACATGGTCTCCTGCTTGTACTTTTGCTTAATCACTGTCTCATACACAGCTAGCTCTCTCATCTACCCCATGCCTACTTGCTTAAGAATATTGCTAGTTTGAGTGGAAGAGCCTTCCTGAATCAATCATCAACAGGATCTCTCACAGACATAGAAAGCAGCCATTATGTAGAAGGCTCACCTTCAATCAAGGGTCCTTAAGTTGACTGTAGCTCTGAAATGTTGAGAACTGAAGACACTTATGACACAGAAACAAGAATAAAAGAGGAAGTTGTAAAAACCCAAACTGATGATCTAACCATATCAATTTAAGTAGCCCCTGCCACAGAATGAGGGAGTTGTAGTTGTGGCTGACCCAGGACAAAATGGGAAGTGCACCTGTCTTGGAGCAGGGAAGGAAACACTGGAATGGAGAATTCAGAGGCTGTGCTGACCTAGAGTGAAGTTTCTTCAACTCTGCGTTCCAGGTCAGTATGAACAAAGAAGTGGCTAAAACAGCTGGATGAAGAACAGAAGAGCAGATTGCCCCACAGACCTTGAAATAAGACTGCTGGTCTAGGGAAGACATGGTAAATCTGTTGTAATCAATGAAGATCAACCTTCCATGTAATTAAGTTCCAAGTTTAAAAGTACAGAGTCACATATGGCCTGGGAACATGGTTGAGCAGGACAGGTAAAAGTGTTGTCTTTGTGCTTTCCACCCTGTAAAACAGGGTAGGGAGAGACTCATTTTGCCCTAGATGCTGTCTCAAAGAGCTTTCTGTCCAGGGGAATTTAATGGGTCTAGTACTTCTTAATAAGATGCATTTAAATCAAGGTCAGGGATGAGTAACTAAATCAATTGACATAGAAACAGTCCTATTTCCTCTCAGTCACAGAGTAGTAAAGTGTCATCTACAATAGACAGCCAAAAGGGGACTGTAAAGGCTACTCAGCCAATTCCTCTACTGGCACAAAAGAGAAAATGAAGAAAGGTTGGCATTTGTCAGTCATATAACAGGATTCTAAGTCTACTCTAACCTTCCCAGAAATTAAGACCATGAATCTCAAATGCATCTACTGTACAGGGTCCCACATTCGTTTTGATCATCTCTCTCAAATGAAAATTCAAGAAAAAAATCCAAAAACCTATGTACACAGACACAAATCTGATACACAAACCACTGACACACAGAACAATACATCTTAACAGCTGGCCTTTCAAACCTTCAGTTGGGAGTCCTGAAGGTCTTGGGGTTCCATTCAATAAAACAAGATGTTATGCCCAAGTCACAGGAACACCAAAGACCAACAAGGATCCTACTGCAATGCAAACATACAAAGGTCTTTATTATGAGCTCATAACACAAACTCTCATAATTCAACCTCTCATCGGGTACAAACTGAGAGTCCAGTCTAGTGGGGCTGGGTATTTATTGTATTTAAAGCAAGATTGGAGAATTTCCATAGAAGTCAGCATTGCAATATTCTAAAAATCGCATGTCTGGCATAATCTGCAAGAAATAACATGGGGCCAAAAAATATGACAACCATTATGGATAAGCTAACTGTTTTTTTTCCATAAGAGGTCTTAGTTTTATATATATTCAAGATATATATATATCAAAAGATATATATATATTCAAGATATATATATATCAAAAGATATATATATATTCAAGATATATATCTTAAATCCGCTATTATACCTTGACTGTTGATAAGGGGGGTTTGTCACGGGAAGTTTGCTCAAGCAGATTTTGTGCACTCTCAAAAATCAAATTGGTTGAGCTTTATAAACTCATCTTTGTGTCTGACCCCTTATTATCTACAAAAACTTCTGTTTAACCACAAGCCATGGCTGTCATGAGACTAGGTACTTTATCCAAAGACCTCTCTCACTAACTGTTACTGCAGATCTTACTATTAGTTGCCCTTATCACAAGAACAGAATACCAGTGGGAAGTTTCCTACCCCTCTGTGCATGCCTCCTATAGATACTGCAGAAAAATCCCACCTGCCTTTCCAGTCCTACCTCATCCCTGTGTCTGAGGACCCACTTAGGTAGAAAGTCCCTGCTCAACCAAATGCCATACCTGAAAGAACACAAGCTAAGCTTTCCATAGATCAACCTCACAATTTCTTAACCCAGATTCAGTTTTCAAAGTTATTCTAACACTGCACTAAACCTCACAGGCAGCTTAACATCTCTTCTGACTATCTATGTCTCCTTGTGGATTACTAAGATCATCTCTTCCCGACTGCCTAGTCTCCCAGCTTTTAACATTACAAAGCATCCCCTCTTGAGCATACCCATCAAATAGGTCAGTAAAGGAGGCAACAGTCAACAAATACACTCAGTAAATCCAGACATCGAACCATAACCCAGGAACAAAACCCCCACCCAAGCAAGACAAATCCAGAAACCAATACTCAGACCTAATATCACCTCAATACCAGGTAGCTACACTCCAGCATAGAAGCATAGTGAATAACAGGCAGTGAAATAAGACCCCAAGAAATTCAAGTTACCTATCACAGCAGATCCTGAGAAATTAAAACAAGCAACAGATATGGTGCCAAAGAGGTTGTTTGGGGGAAAGAAAAGGATTGAGAACTTGGGGAAGGGATAGAGGTACACAAGAAGATCTGCAGACAGGCACATAGACAGGGAGCAGAGAGAGAGAGTCACAAGGGTTGGCAAATAGATTACAGATGGTGCACGTGCAGAGAACAGAGATAGGAAACAAAAATAGAGAACTGCTGTAGCTGGTGGTCCATGTATATAAAGTACACCTTGTAACAGCTGTAGGTGATAGAGGCAGGTAATGATTTAAGTAGTTGCTAAGTCCCTAAGAGCAGACAATTGAAATTGGCTATACACTGACCACTACAGGGGCAAGATTCACACACAGAACAGGAAAGGAAGAGAGAATCTTAAGCATTAAAGATGAATAGAACAAATGGATATATTGCTGGAAAAAAATGTGGATTCTGAAAGCTTCCTGGCATTAAAGAACCACGAACTCTGAAACATGAAAACACAAAGACTACAAATGATTGGAATAGAAGAACATCAGCTCAAAGGTCTAACAAATATTTTCAATAAAATTATAAGTGAAATTTTTCCTAAACTAAAGAAGAAGATGCCTATTAAGGTACAAGCAGCAACCAAATAAATTGGGGGGAGAGGGGAGTTCCTTTGCCACATAATAATGAAAACACTAAAAATATAAAAATATAAAAAACTGCAACAGAAAAAAATTAACAAAAACAAGTAATGTATGAAAGCAGATCTATTAGGTTTTTACGTGTCTTTTCAATGTAAAGTATAATAGAAAAAAGTGTTTGGACACATGGGCTGCAAATTCAAAGAAATCATCCATGATGTTTCTACAAGCAAGCTAATGCTCCAAATATTTGTGCAGATTCAGAATCAGCCATGATAGTGAAGTCACCACCTGATCAACACCACAATGCACCTCACAGTGGTCACATCTGGCTGACACCATCCAGTCCCAAAAAGGACCCACCACCCCAGCTCATACTGCTCAGGCACCTGCCCCCACTCATTGTAGTCTGTGATGCAGTGCTCACCATGTCTTGATTTCAGAGATTACTTGAGGTCCGATCACAGAACCCAAGTTCAGAGCTCAAGAACCATTCAAGCCTGCCCAGCCACAGCAAACTTGTAGAAAAGCACACAGAAGACCCCGCCTCCTTGTCTGACTGACAAGTCCACCTAGAGGCTTTGATTCGCTAGCGAGTCTTACCCCTCCTCAAGATTAAACTGTGCTTCCTGTCTAGTGCCAGGCCTTTCCCAGATCTCTGGAGTGGTTTGTACCTCATTAGCATTTGTGCCTGTCCTCCAAGAGGAATCTCAGCCAACCTTGCCTGAGGGAGAACCCACCATTCCAGCTCAGGCTATTCAGTTTCCTGCTCCTCCCCTCTGAGAGCAATGATCCTACACTTACCAGGACTGCTGATGAGGAAGGAAGTTCAGGCGACCCATGGCTTTACTCTCAGTTGTCACCCTACCTCACGCACTTCACATCCGGTATCTTGCCTGATGGTCCCAAATCTCTGGGTGTGTAGAAGATCCCCACACCTCCTCCCTGGGGATGTGTGCACACCCCAAAGGGATGCTGTCCACCCCTTGCCTCTACACTCCACATATTCTGCGCGGCACAAGGCAGGAAAAAGCAGTGCCCCGAGTACCCCGGACTCCAGTGCCATGCTGGGACTCCAAGGAGCTACTGCTCGAACACCCAACGACTCCACATTCTGCATCTCCCATGGAACTGTGTCCACAACCCCTGCAAGTGGGACACCAAGTGGCTTGTGCAGCCCAATGCCACATAGAGGCGCCACCCGCCCACCCACCCAGTCTGTGTGACCTGGAATATTGGGAGCCAAGCCCTGAACTCTCTAACCATGTCATTGCAGTCTGCACTCTGTGTTTGACCCCTGGGTCCACTCCACAGAAGTGATGTCCCTACTGCCCCACGATGCCTGCAGGCCCTCCTCTTCCCTGGAGGAGAAAG